>JAOEHY010004235.1:2525-20543 GCA_025447955.1 Psilopsiagon aurifrons | reverse complement strand
CCAGACCAAACATCACTAAGCCATAACTAAAAACATTGGTGTTATCAGTGCTGTTCCCAGGCCGAAAGTCAAAAACAAGCACTGCACCAGCTACCGAGAAGGAGAAAAAATGACTGCTACTGGTGAACCCATGACAATTATTCTTTTATTATGTTTACCAGCAGTATATAAAAAATATATAATCTTTCAGGGATGAAAACTTTTCTTTCATTAGAGATTTTTTTTTTCTCTTTTAATTTATATTCTTAACAAGAACAAAGATATTGCTCATGGTTCCTCATAGATCAAAATTACAACTTAAAGAAAAGGAAACTACTTGAATAGGATGCAAGTACCAGGAACCAGATTGAATTTTTATCCCCTGTCATCACGAATTGTCCCCAAGAAATGGCTAAGACTTTGTCCCTAAATCATTAGTACATTCTCTTAGGCTGTGTGTGCACCTGAAGTCTCAATAGATTTTTAGTCTCCAAGGTGAAATAATAAAAGCAACAACATCTACCTATTAAAATCCTAATTCACATGAAAGGTAAATTAATTCCCTAATTCTGGAACTTAGCATTTAAGTATCTTGAGATACCTGAAGTGTCTCAGGTATTTGAGGTCATTGTGGAATCTCAATATAAGTACTTGGATGAAAGATCACTTTTTTATCAAGCTAAAACTTACAATTTTCCTCCAACGGATTCAGCACAGGACTATACTTAAACAACTGTAATTTCATAAACCATGAAGTGATTCAGGGTTTCTGGATTTCATAAATACTTTTTAATAATGGATACACTTTCCTTGGCTTATGGAACTATCTTTTATTTCCAGTCTTTTCTAAGAAACAGAACATACTATGTTCCAGCCCAGTGGTGAAGAAAGCTAGTTACCTGGGTATTATAAAGACACACAATTTGTGTATGTTTTGCATAATAACCATATCTTTCTCAACTCTGCAACAAACCTAAACTAAATTTTGAAGGTCCCAGAAAGTTCCTTAAAAAAACCAGAAACTAGATTATGTAAAAAAAAAAAAAGAAAAAAATCAATCACCTTTGAAAAAATAATTAATATATCTTTTTGGATGGGTTTATTTTATCTCTTGGTATATTTCTTGTTTAGAATTAATTGAGAAATACTTTTTTTCCATGATGGAAAATTAATACATGTGCTTCTATTTTACAGGTCTATAAATCAAAAATTAAACTCATGAACAAATGTATTCTCTTCTTTCTCAGGTGAGTTACCAAGCTTCAATTAAAGTAATACTTTAGGACATACATAAAGAGATAATCCATGCACTAAACTTTAGAAATCCAAAAATTTACACTTTTAAGTGTGTAGTAGTCATGTCAGTGTCCTTTATGATCAATGTGGAAAATCAGAGAAGAGTACAAAGATGTCTTAAATAGTCATCTAACAGATCAGAAGCATCATACTCAACACACTCGTGATGCCTAGGTCCCTGCATCTAGTAGAAATACAGTCTTGTTCTATGGATGAGGACTAAATGTAAGAATTCCAAATTAATGTAGACTAAATTATCCCAGGATGTATAAAACATTTCTCCTAATGCAACTTTTTTTTTCCTCAAATATTATAAGTGTGATAAAAGAAGTACAGATTTTTCAATATGTAATGCAATTTTCTGAAATACTAGATAGAAAAACTAATGAAAAAGTAACACAATCTCTTCCATTTATACAAAAATGTCACTCTTTTACCTTATGAAAAGAATACTACTAAAATCAGTTAAACTACTGAAATTAGTATAATGGCTTTAAAAAAAGAGCAAAACAAAGTATGTGTGAAGTGGTATGAACTCATCTACATGGAAGAGAGTTACATGAGAACTTACAGAATCCATGCAAGAATCCTTTGACTTAGAATCTTATTGACTGCTTGAAACAAGGTGTTTGGCTTTATGTATTGTTTCTTATAATTGTGTCAACATTAAAATAAATAACGTATGAATTCACATGAGAACTTGAAAAAAAAGTTGACTGTCATATCTCTGAAACCACATTTTTCTACTTGGACTTGACAGAATTGTTATTCGAAGCGTTAAAAGAGGCTTTCCGTTTCTTGGAATGTGGTGAAACATTCATGCCTAATGAAAACACAAGCAAAATTCTGCTTCATGAAAAAAACCACCAGTAGATGGGGATTAATGAACCAAATTCCCTAAACCCTGCTAATCAAACATCTTTTGCCTAAATAAATTGATCTGCAGAAGAAAGAAGTTATAAGTGGATCTGTCTAAATTCCTGTGTACAAACCTTCATGAGATTAAAAATCACTGGGTTGTGACTTTGGTATTAGAAAGATTTTTTTTTTGAGAGATATTGTTTAAGAATTAGCAAAATTGCATACTCGATTACTTTAAAAGGAATGGAGTAGATTTTCAAGTCCAGAGACAGTTTTATATTAGCAGCTAACCATCAAGCAAGCTACATTACTATGGTCCCCAAACATTTTATCTGTCAACCAAACAGTAGATTACAATGAAGTGTAAACTTGTACTATCGAATATTGAATACAGTTCATTATAGCTTATTTCAATTAAAATAAATGAATGAATAAAAGGCATCAGAAAAAATCCAAAACCTTATTGAAATAAGTTATCTAAACTGCATACTATATCTGCTAAAAGAAAATTCATGCATATAGACAGAACAAAAATACACAACTGAATACATCTGTTTATTTTTAAGTAATCGTCGCAAGCCACTGAATCAATAAAACCCAAACAGGCACTAGAAAAATGGTGCATTTTATCACTCTAATGATCTAAAATATTCCTGATGTTTAATTGATCTGTCAAGAACATATCTTCAGTTTCCTGAAGTTCATCAATTCCCTACTCATGCAACTACTGTATAATGACTATTTTCTACTATGCTTAGCACTGCAATTATGGACACTGTTTGGAACCTGTACTAAAAAGAGACGGTTGCACAAAGCAATTTATGCAATAGTCTAATTATTATCAGTGACATTTCAGAGTAGCAATTTCCTCATACCAGTTTAACAAAACCTGAATCTCTCAAAAGTATAAAATTTTCACATGCTAAACATACAATAGGATTCTTGTATTCATATTGAAATTTACTGTAACAGGGGTGACACTATGAGCATGTGCAGTGTAGAGTGAAACTAATATCTACAGGATTTTAAAAAAAAATCAGTAGCTCAGATTGTGGATTATTAGGTTTCAACTTACAGCATGAAGCTAACATTGCACAGTAGATGGTAATAACAGAATTATTGCTGGTTTGGAATCTAAAAACCACTATGCACATAGTATTCAGACATAGGAACAAAGGGTATAAGTAAAGAAGAAAATTAGAACCCTCTCATCAGAAGAACCTCTTTTCCTTTCCTAATCTTTCTGCATCTCCCTTATCTCCTTTTTATTCAGGTGCATATATGCACCTTAACTTCTTCTGGTGCAATGGGTCTTACTTGGGGCTAAGGCATATGATCAAGCAAACAAGATTTTACAAACGCTGGAGTCAAAACACTTGTGTGGCAAGTAACCATCTGCACGTCCTTAGCCAAAAGCAAATGCAGGTATTCATATATTTAAAGTTCGTTGTCAGTTACTGAAGTGCAATTGATGCATGACAACGTGTTCTGACTCAGTATTAGTTTCATTCTTCATCTAGCTTAATTGTCCTCTTTGCTCATTTCCAACAGGTTGTGCAGTAATGTGTTGGGGTTTTTTTACTGCAAGTAGATGAGGTTGAAAACTCCAATGTCATTTGCCTCACCTACTATGATGCTTAGTAACAGGTGACATACATATCAGAACTTGTGAACCTAAGTATCACAAGTAAACAAAATATTAATAAAATCTTGTGGACCCTGATAGGCAAGTTACAGTATCATCATTCCTTTAGAATGTTAAATTCCTTCATAATTTAACTTGCACAAGAACTATCAGCAAACAGGACTACAATATCAACCATAGTAAACATTATTGGAGTGCATGTTCCTATCTTGTTTTCCATAATTATATTTTATTCTCAATCAATAATTTAATTTCATAAAAATGCATTAATCATTTTGCTCCCTTAGCTGTCCTAAGTAAGTAACCTTCTCTCTCTCTAGTTTGTATTTGGCATTCTCCCCCCCCTCCCATCACCCCAATAACTATCCTTTTGACAATTTAGACTTTTAAAAATGTGAGAAAAATTTATCCATTTACCTGGATATTGATAATGGAATAGGTGAGCTATCTATGAAATTTAAACTATATTATAATGTAGGACATATTTTGTTTCCAGCTCAGTTTAGACATCTTCAGTATCAGAAACTGCAGTCATATATTTCTGTAAGCCCAGTAGAAGAGGTATACACAATACTGTCAGTTTATGCAACACACATAGGACAATATGAGTAAATATGGCTATTATACTATTTTTCCTTCCAGTTTCTGCAGCTGTTTTTTTTTTTTTTTTCTTGGATTTTATAGGAATTATTTTTTGTTATCTTTTTGCTTGCAGTGACAAACATACAGATGGTAATCAAATTATCTGGAATACCTTACATTCAGTGATTGTATATGAAAAAGTAAATTGTTCTTTTTAATTTTTTTTCCCAAAATTATTACCCCTAAAGATTGGTTTAAAATTTAAACTTTACATACATTGTCTAGTAATTTTAAGAGTATGAGTATTTTTTTCTCTGTAGCCCTTTTATCTTCAGTGATACCTGCTCCAGCACCTGGATGTCTTTTACATAACTTTGTTCTACACTAAAATTCCAATGCCCTTGCTCTTTGCTTTAGACAAAAAAATGAAGCCTATAAACTCCTGGCATATCAATCAAGACCAACAGAGTCAGCACTAAGTCTATAATGAAAACCATGATTTCATAAATCATTCTTCACAGGTTGGGGTCATCTTTTTAAAAATTTAATATCAGGTGCAGCTCAAGATTTCCAGACTCTCATTCTTCTTTCTTTAATGAAAACAATAGGAAAGATGTCAGCATACAAATGATGTGACCCTCTTTCGCTTAAAAATATCCTGAAAATGAAAAGATTATGCTTTGCTTTGTCCTTGAAATCGTGGAAGCCAGGATTTTTACCTTCCTGCCCACAAAGCTCAAAGAAAAAGTTTCTCTCACAGCTCCATAATTCAATAAAAATATCTAATTACATGTGTACTTAATTTAATAAACTGAGGATTTAATTTAAGAACCTGGTGCTACAGAAGACTTTCTCTGCTGCCTATATACAGTATATAAGTAATTGTAATTGCCTAAGTGGCTTCTGCTACTGCATGTTCTTAAGCAGATCAGAAGGCCTCTATTAATGGAATCACGTATTTTTATTTCCATCCACAAGTTTTAACACATTACATTTCAGACATTTGGAAAAACACTAGCAAAACCTCAATTTAATTCATTATTCAGTCTTTAAAGCCTAATATATATATAAAAAAATGAATATAGCATTTAATCTTTGCTAATAAAGAAGATTTTTCCAGCCTTCACATTCTGAACCTGATGCCCCATTTCATTTCTGTCTGTCCTTTTACACTCATGAAGCCTGAAATAACAATTAGAAAATCCCATTCTGTAAGCTTTTGCAAAACAACTGCAAAAACAATTCATGAAACACTTAATTTTCTCCCAGTAGAAAAAAAAAAAAAAGAAAAAAAAACGAAAAAAAGGAAAACACAGAGACACAAAGGCCTAAGGGAAGGGAAAAAATAATGAAAAAAACCTTCTATCTGTAGAACTAAAAGAGAAATATCCCTCAAATAAGATGTTTTTAAAGCAGAACTGCAAGACAGCAGTAACATCTCTCAGCTAATTGAACCTGTACTATTCTGTAAACAAAACCTGGGTCATGCCTTGCTATTGATTTACTAAAATTGGAAAAGTTTCTATGTTAATATGGGATGGCTCATGAGCATTGGTTCAGTTTCACTCTTAGAGGACGATACAGACTCTTTGGATGTATTTGCACTGCTGGCAGAGATGCATCCTTAAAAATAAACTCAGACACTATACAGAGGGCAAAACTACAAGAACAGATCCAATTTATCCAGATCAAAGTATGCTTTCTGAAATAATAAGTATGTGAACTGGGATCATGCTGGCTGAACTATATGCCACCCTTTACAAAAAGTCAGATATAGTCATTGGTTGCAATGAGAAATACCAAATTGTGGATGCTATCTTTGAAAGGGGCAAGATCCTTTCTGTGATATCACAAATTAAATTCTTTTTCTTAGCACTGACTGAAGCAATATAATTATCACGAAACTTACTAAGAGGAAGACAGGGAAAATTCCAGGAATGGTTTACAGGCAAGAAGAGACAATATCTCCTGAAAGGTTCTGACAGCTATATTGCAAATCTAAGTTAGGTCAGATCTCAGGCTGACTTGGTGGTGTTAACTCTGTAACACTTTGCTCCTGCATCTAGAGGTACAGGTCAGCCAGAACAGCTTTGCTTCCAGTATATGTGAAATCCACCATTTGAACTTATCAAATGCTATTTGGTGGAAATCCCTCTTATAAAGTCTGTGTAGAATTTTTCTGAGTATGATGCTTCAGGCAGATGATGCTATTAACTTTACTGAAGAGTTTAAGGTGCGGCAAAATGAACAGTTCCTCCTGCAAAGGTCTTTTCAGTCTCTCATGCTCTGCCAGTGAATACAGGCACAAGAAGCTGGAAGGTAGCAGAGACAAGACACCCGACCCAAACTAGCCGAAGAGGTATTCCATACCACAGCACATCATGCCCACTGTATACACTGAGGGGAGTTACCTGGAAGGCCCAGTTCACTGCTCAGGTTGGGCTGGGTATTTATTGGCAGGTGGTGAGCAATTGTGTTGTGCATCAACACTCTTGTGTTTATTTTATTTCTGTTTCCCCTTTTAGTTTTATATTTTCTCCTCTTCTTATTTCCCTTATCATTATCATAATTATTATTAGTAATAGTAGTTTTACATTATACTCCAGTGTCGTGGTTTAGGCCGTAAATCAACCATGCAGTTTGCTACATGGAGAATCAAAAGAATGCAACTCCCACAGGTTGAGATAGGAACAGTTTAGTAACTAAGGTATAACACAAACTGCTACTGCCACCAGCAATAATAATAATGACAAAAGAAATACAAAGGAAGAGAATACAACAGCTCACCATGTATACTCAGCCCAACCAAGCCGTGCACCCCACACACCCTTCAGGGTGTCTGCTCTCCATTTCTGCCTCCCGGGCATGATGTGCTATGGTATGGAATATCTCTTTGGTCAGTTTGGGTCAAGTGTCCTGTCTCTGCTTCCTCCTGGCTTCCCCTCCTCCCTGGAAGAGCATGAGGCTCCGAAAGTCCTTGGCCAGACCAAACATCACTAAGCCATAACTAAAAACATTGGTGTTTTCAGTGCTGTTCCCAGGCCGAAAGTCTGGCCACACAGCACTGCACCAGCTACCAAGAAGGAGAAAAATGACTGCTACTGCTGAACATGACATCCAGTTATTGGACTATTCTTATCTCAACCTGTGAGGTTTACACTCTTTCAATTCTTCTCCTCATCCCTCCCAGAGGAAGAGGGGAAAAAGGGGAAGAGTGAGCAAGCAGCTGTGGGGTTCTGAGTTACCAGCTGTGCTTAACATACAACAGATTTTTTCTATACAGGCCAGGATATAATTTGCTTTCTGGACTGCAAACACATGTTGACTCATACTTAATTTTTCCATCCACCAGCATCAGGTCCTTCTCTGCAGGGCTGATGATTGAATGGGATTGCGAAGGATTCAATCCGTTCATTCCCCAGTCTGTACTGATACTGGGGGTTGTCCTGACCCAGCTGCAGGACCTTACACTTGGCCTTGTTGAAACTCATGAGGTTCGTATCAGCTCACTCCTGCATATCAGGATTAATCAACAAGAAGAATATATTTTTATTTATCTATCTATCTATCTCTCATAAAATATATGAGTTTGAATACATATGTACATAGAATGTATATAAAATATGTGCAAAAAATAAATTTTATATACTTATCAGAACTTTGCATTATTGCAAGGCAGATATAGCACTGTACATTTGCAGCAGATTTAACTTATTTAAGTTTTGAAGGAAACAGACCTTCAAAAGCACAAGCACTACAAGTTTATTGAGCATCTAGCCAGTGTTGTATCTGAATGGCCGCTTCTATGCAAGTCATAATCTTATGAATTGTGGAAGAGTCATCCTTTGGATTAGTATGAGTACATCCTCCTCAAAATTCACAGTAAAAAGCAAAATCCTACTCTAAGCAAGTCCTCTAAAGTTCTTGGCAAATTAATTGGTCTATAACACATGCTGGCAATAAATATTTCAGCACTTCATGTTAAAAAAACTTATAGTTGGGAACCAATACACTTGACTCCTTCTTAAAATGAAATATAGACATCTAAAATGCAAGTTCGAGGCAAAGATGCAGTCCATCACTTTCCAATACTAACAGACATCTAACCTCACAAGGCAACTTTTTTGTCATGAAAGCTTTTTGTGTGCCAATACACCAGCACCAATCCAAATCTACAATACTGTGCATAAAAAAAAAGACACTTAATGTTCCCTTTGCACTCAACTGTTCGTGTTTTTTTTTGTTTTGTTTTTTTTTTTTTTTTAAGAAAAAAAAGATTTCCTGGTTAATCAGGTGCATCTAGTGGATTATATAACTTATCATTTTTTACTCTGAGATTCTGTGGGGTTATTGCTGCTAAACTGAACATAATATATGGCAAAACAGGATGGTATTAAAAGAAATTAATGGATGGTATTAAAAGAGATTAACTGACCCTTGCTAAGGCTAAGAAAATATCTTTTTATTATAAGTATTCCTTCCATGTCATCTTAATATGATTTGAATCCCCCTGTTTTAAAGGGAATTAGTGTATCAAGAAAGATTACTTCTCTTTTTTCTCTCATTTATTACTAACCTAAGGAAGTATGTAATAATTTATTTTAATTTATATTTCCCTGAAGAAGTGCAATCCAATGGATAATAAACGTGGAGCTTCTGTACTACTAACTTCTAGCTGGAGACAGCAGAATACGTATGGTACATAGTGGTTACAATTAAGTAAGAATACCTGAGACAGAAGCATCTCTATCATCACTTTATACTGCTTAGGAAAAAAATGGACCCAGAGGCAAAGCTGAGGGACTTCTTTGTCTGCTATGATTAAAACAATTGATAATTCCCAATGTGGTATGTTCAGCTGCTGTTCTACGTTTTATTGTCTAAGATACTAATGAGAAAACATACACGCTGCCTGTGCTATTTTGTTAAGACCAGAAATCTTATTCCATTTGCCATTTATTCATGATAAGTCAACATTTCTATCACTGATTTCATGTTTTACAAAATGTTCCTTGTTTATCCCATCTACTAAGTATAATAGCACTACTGGTATGCCAGTATTTTTGTGGCACCTAAAGACTACCTTTACTGTTACTGATTCTACAGTTTCACCTATTTATTCTCATCAGTATTTGACTATTAATCCAAGTTAGAAAAAACCTGTGGTTTAGGTTAAAATGTTGCTTCCATATACAATGCGTTGTTTATTTATAGAAATATTTACATGTTGAGTACAGTAATGTTCTCTACAGAGGAGTGTGGTATAACAGTCATCCCTGTAATCATTACACTGAAATGATGTTTGACACTAATCTTCAGACAGCACAGACTTTGTTAACGCTGAGTATTATCCTTTCCAGTGGGATGAACAATGAAATATTCTATCTATCTAAGCAGCAACACATTGGAAGAGCAGTGATCACTGGCTCAGCCAGTCACATCAAGGAACACAAACAGAAGCCAAGCAATGAGCGTTGAAGCACTGATTGTAGAAAATGAGGGATGACATAAGTTTGTCAGGCTGTGGTGTCTGGTGGTGAGAAACAGGACAATTACAGAGTGGTTGCCGGGGATAGGAGATAGTCTCAAATATCAGACTCAAAAATTCACTTCTGATCTGCAACAACCCAGTAAAATTTTAAAATGTGCCTATTTAATAGGCTATAGTTATTACTTTGTCTCCCTAAACATGCCATTAAATCACCACATTGAAGGTTTTGACCCACTACCCTTTCCACATTGAGTGCTGCAATTTTATCTTCAAAGATACTTTTGACAGATGCCCTTTATTTCTGTCCTATCTGGAATGTCCCCTTATATGCCTGGTCAGTAAAACAATAAAAAAAAAAAAAAAAAAAAAAAAAATACCTCTTGCTACTAGTTTGGGAATGTATGAAGCCATGAAAAAGAATTCATGTTTCAATTTAAAATGACTCTGCACAAGAGGTTTCATACTTATCTAAAATCATGTGGACAAACCTGCAGACTAAAATAATTCACTGGGTGAAGGTGTCATATCACTTCTCAGTATTCACAGTACAGGAAAAACATCCAAATATGTGATCTCTAAAGGCTATCTCAATATTCCCATTACATCTCTGTGATGGTAAAGTTACAGTAGATCAAAACAAGGGTTTAGCATATTTTCATATATATCAATAATAGCTGTAAACATGGCTTCATGCATCTACTCTGACAGCCATGGGTAAAGAATAGAATAGTGATACTTTGGGAATGGTATACTGTTGAAAAGGATGTTGTTTGTCTGCTGGCATTATTTAGAAATAAAAAACAGGTGTCAGTATTTTTGTTTCTGAATTGGTGCCAGCCATTCAGATTAGAAGAATTAATCTGTAAAAAGCTAAATATGGTAGGAACATAGCGAGGCTTAAAGAAAATAGGGGACGGGAATATAACAGATAGTTGTCTGTTTCTATCGTTTATAAGGTGCTGTTCTACTGACAGACTGGGTACGCCACAAAGTGACCACACATTACCTGCATAATATGCAGAGTTTATTAAACAAGTACACTAGAGCCAATATGCGCACTAAAAGCAAGCACACTAATGTGAATTAGGTAAATCTCTCTGTATGTACTGAATAAGTACAATAAGGCAAATCAGAGATACAGGTATATTAGTAAAGTACCAAAGAAAGTTAGCAATGCGCTAGATCATTACTGCATAGAGAGAATAGAGATTAAGAAGAAATACATCACCAGCTACCACTGAATCATAATCCAGGCCCACACTTCCAGCTGGGAAGCCCTGTTGCAGCTAATGCCAGGAGTCCCAGGTAACTGGGAAAATTCTTGTGCTGTGCATTCACCAAAGATGAGGCTTCTCCCATGGCCACAAGAGGGTCCCGCTTTTATACACCTATCAAAACACCTGGGTTTATGTCAGATCTCTGATCACTTACTTGTGGGACTGTGCAGTTTCTCATGATCTCACCGTTGTACACTCTGAGAGTGCTGGCCAGGAGCCCCAGTTTGGCCACGTATGAAGGTCATAGAACAGCTGCACACCTATGTTTTCCTGCCTTTTTCTGACAGTCAAGATGACCATAAACATATATACTCTGCCAAATACACTGTGGCCTAAACCACAACAGTTCTACAATAACAGGGCTCACAACAGGTAAAACTCTTTTAATCCTGACTTGATTGCATGGTAGGTCACCTGTTTTAATTTCTCTGACCATCCTCAGATGCTTTAGTGATATGGCCGTAGACAGCAGCCATAGCTCACATTTGGGTGTCTTTTCAAAGCAGAATGACTAACATGTTTAGGCTGCAAAACTTACTATTTTTATTTGACAGATCAGTGGCAGTCCCATTAAAATAAGATATATGCTTTTACATTAGGCTGACAAGGGATTACACTAAATGAAGTGTTTTTGACTGGCATGAGTTTCCTGTTACTCAATTTGTCCTTTGCTGCCAGAATAGGGATATAAAAAGGAACATAACATAAAAAGTCCTTGTCCTCAGGCTCCTTGAAATTACTTGGAGGACAGTAGTCCTGAAATTCATATGTATTCTTTATTTAGGCTTTATTACATGGTGTTTTCTAACCATGATAATACTAACATTTAGATGCATTTATTTCTCAAAAATAAACACCATTCTGCTTGATAATTCACTAACAACAGTTATCTATTGACATTTCTGCATGTGCACAGAACCACTCTTTCATCTCAGACATCCATCTAAAAATATATCTTTTGTCATTCAACACATTATACTATCATTTTTCTATTGTTTTTTATTTCCCTGCCAAGGTAAAAGCTGATGAACTTGGTCAGTTCCGTGATACTTTTGAGCTAAAAAACCCATGATATTGAGCCAAGGTCACCAGTGGAATTGGACAGTTAGCAGCTCTGTTCTCAGACACATGATCTGGTTTCTGATGTGACCAACATTACATCATTCAACACTTTGTGACCTTCAAAGAATTCAGTCTTTGTCACTCAAACTAAGGAATAAACTCAATCAACACAGAAAGAGTTATATGTGTCACCAAATAGCCTTTTTCAAATGAGCTAAAAAAATGTTCCCACCTGCTCAGGCAAACATACAATGCACGTCCCGATTGGAAATCACTCTTGCCAATTCACTTAGTGGAAAGGACATACCAGAGTTTATCATATCTACATTGCCAGCTGATATAGCCACCAGCAAAAGCCAAAAGCTAAAGCAGACCTAACCACAATACAGAATCTTTCAGTCCAGAGCTACAAAGAGTTGCTTCTTTATACTGTAGAAGAGAAAAATCAAATTCTTGTGGTTCAGTGATGCACAAAATAGTAACTCACAATTAAATCTAGTCTTTACACATCGTATCCCTAATTTTGAGTCAGCAACTCATGCAGTTCCTCAATTTCCATGGAGTCTGAGGTTTCTGCCTCACCAAATCAAAAGTGTGAAATTATTATGCTTTACATCTAACAATTCAAGTGAGTTCACACTGGCTACCCACTTGCAGACACCAAATGTCTAACTCCTTTGAATCAACTACTCTAGCTCATTAAGCAATATTTTTTCAATAATTTTTTTATGCGAACATTGAACAAAAGGCTAAATATTGCACCAAGGAAGAGCTGAATACTGCACAGCAGGGGTTTATGATAGCAGCCAATTGTCTCCCCTGCAATTGGAAGACAGCTTGGGTAACTGTTCTAAAGATTAATGAGCAATCAGTTCTAAATTAAACCAAGACCCATGTTTATATTTTTTCCCCTCACACCCTTTACAAGTCTAAATTTCAGTTACACTCACAAAGATTAAATGCACTAACTGTCATTGTGTGTTGTAAAACATTATTAGTAGAGTGAAGAATCATTTCTTTAGCAATTCCTTCAAATTTTTAAGCTTTTATTTTCCCAAGCAATTTGAAAGGAAACAGACTGTGATGAGGTTTGCTGTCTCTGTATGCTGCCATAAATAGAAGGTTCCTGTCAGTCATTTCTGGAAACTATACAATCCCACTTTGAAACTGAAACAGAAGTATTAGAACTGTGAGACTCACAACTATCCTGACATGCCACTTTCATATTGAACTCAGTTTTCAACTATTGAGAAAGCATTCAGGTAGCATGAAACAAATAGAACAGTAAACAGTGCAAAGAAGCGTAGTTGAGGCCTTTTCAGTAGCTAAATAAATAAGAAGTTATTTGCGTCTATGCAGCCCCCGTAATTCCGCACCTCTACCTCTGTACCAGTTCAGCTTCTAAGTACTGATACAAAGCAAAATAATGATAGTTAGATATTAGGTGCACATGCATAAAAGCATGCAATGATAGTTACATATTGCAGGCACCAAAGTAGTTTTTAGATCAGACTAAGTAAAGGTGTTATAGGATAAGAATACTATTCTAAACATGACTGCTTTAGGACAGATGGTGGAACTAATAGAAATCAATTTCTTACACGCTGATGTTCTAATTTCTTAACTGCCCCCTCTTTCCCTTCCTCTTTCCTTAATATCAGCCTAAAAAAACATGAAGCAGGAATTAAAGACACCTTATAGACTGCCAAAAGCATCAGAGATGCAAAAGTTACCCTGTAAGAAAACTTTCAGAACATTTTAATTTGCTGTGTAATTTCCTCCTCCCAGTGTGAATTTGCCTCATTTTGTACATACAGTTTATTGCACATGTATGTATCTACTGTAAAAGATTGATGATATATGCCACCAAATTTTGTTTTTTAATTTTTCCTCTGTATTGGTGAAGAGCAAAATCACATAAGCTAATTCTGCTAAATTTAAATCTGCTAAAATTCTAAATAAGTTGAGATTAATTAATGTACAATGAAACAGAATAAACAGGATTAATGTAATGTGGTTTGGTAAGACTCAGAAACACATCATGTGCCACTCTGACATTCAGACCTAGATTTTTCCCTCTCATTTTCCAGCATATCTCAAAAAAAAATCCCCATATTTAGTTTTCATATTAAAAAAAAATAAACAAAACCAAACAAACAACGACATGAAATGTGAAACAAACCAACCCAAAAACCAAAATGCAGGATTATATCATTCTTATAATTATTTTACTTTCATTTGCATAAGCAGTTGATGGCAAAATGCAAAGGTCTGTTTGTTTCACATTAGCATATCTAAAGAAACTTCAATGAAAGGCATTTTATTCAATGAAAAAAAAAAACACCTGCGAAAATTAGAACATACCACAACTGCATTATGATTCAGATACTATGGGTCAGCCAGGTGATAGTGGTTAGATAAAATACGCTATCTCTCTTGTGGAGTTCAGCTGTTATCTGAAAGCACACTCCTGAGCTTTGTGAAATAGATAAGAAGAGACACTTCTGAGCTGGTGGAAAATACATGAACTGACTTAATCTATTTAGTATTGACAATGTGCTTAACGTTATACAAAATATAGTAGCCTTCAGAACTGCCTTTTTCCTATTTGAGAAAATCATTATTATATGATTAACTTTTCCTAATACTTTCCATATACTCATATAAAATCTATTGACATTGATTTTTTTTAAGCAAATATACATTTATTACATATATCTATTTAATTTTAGAAATGCAATTGTTCTTAAATTCAAGCTAAAGAGATGAAATTTCGGTGAAATTAATAAAAATCTGTGATTTTTTTCTTAGGTGTTGCTAGCTAAATAACCTCATCAGAAAATCTATCATTACTAAAAATTTTTTATTATTCCAATATAATCAATCAAACCTGGATTATACATTGCATACATCAGGTATTGGACCTCTGAGTTGGAATATTGCATCTGTGTTCATTCTATCAGCAGAGCTGGGATACAGAAACTTCATGTCTGTTTTTGTTTTCCTTCCAGGCATTATCAGGCATAGAGCTCTGCAAAAATAGTTTTCACTCTTCTAGACCCAAGTTATGCCAGCTCAGGAGTTTCTGTACCAAATTCAGCTATTTCTATATAATATATGCTTACAAAAAATAAAAATAAAAATAAAAATAAAAATAAAAATAAAAAAGATGAGAGGACTTTTCTGTAGCCATCGTCAAAGATAAGCCAAGAGACAGTATCTTGGTATCTTTACTTTACAAGTCTAGTTTCAGAACACAGGTGCTGCAAAAGGAGAAAAAAAAAAAATTGGGGTTTGTTTTTTTCTTGTGCTTTCTCGGGAAACACCACATGCTGGAAAACTACCACAGATCTTCCTGAAAGTGAGTAATTTGGTATATTTCTTACAGCTCACCATATGAAATGTTTAATACTGGTAGCTTAAGTTTTCCCATCATAATCTAATGTTAGCAATTTATTTATCAGTCATTATTTAGTTATGTAAACAAGAAATAGATGCCATAAATAAGGAGACGATCACAAGTAAGCTTTTGAAAAGCTTGTGTTTCTCTGATTAAAACAGTCTAGGGGCTAGGTACATACTAGGGCATTAGTGACAAATTGATTTAGCATCAGTTGAGAAAAAAAAATCAAAAAGTTGTATTTAGGAAATCAGAAGTGATCTATTCAAAAAGTATTACAGATCAATCTTCTAAATAATGCTGAAAATGAGTAATAAACCCTGAAAATATCTTATAAAGTTCCTACTTTGAAAAAGTGTAAATCAAGATGTTGGATATTCTAGTATTTGTAGATATGCTATATTTTACACAGGAGTATAAAAGTCATAATAGTATATGTAGACAACAGAAGAAAGAAAGAAGAAAAAAAAGTAGACTAAAACAATTTATGCCTGTGTTACTGAAAAATGCAATACATTTCATATTCTTTGATATAAGATCTTAGAAAAAATGTAAAAAAAGGAACCATTTTATATGCAGAAAACTAAAACAAATTGAGGGGTATATCACAGAGTTTTCGAAATTGACAGAAGAGAAGGAGGAACAGAGTTAGAAGCAGCTCAGTCTTATAAGAACACGGGTTTGAGTTATTTGCCTGAAGCAATGTGAGTCTTTTTAATTCCTCTTCCTCACAAAAGAATATGTCAGAAACATTTCTGGGAGGTCCTGTCAATCTACTTTATATAAACAATTAAATAGTACCAGGAAGATAAACAGAAAGCTGAGGTTTATCTCCTGGATGGATACTCTAATCATCAGGCTATAGCAACATTTTCACTCTTGGGGCCTGTAAGTGTTTGAATAACTTCCTATATTGAGCAGAAGGTCTGCAGCAGGATGTACTGCATAAAATCCAAGTCTAAAATCCTTAGACTTTAATATTTAGGGACCTGTACTTAAAAATGAAAAATGGTAATTTAAAGCTCCTTAAACACAGACTGGATCTCTCTCTCTATTCCTTGTTGAAAAGTTTAGTCCCTGAAGCTTTCTGCAAAAGGAAAGTCACAGCATCCTTTGCAGCTCAAGATAATCATTAAATGCTACCTGAAATTTGCCATGATAATAGAAACACAAAATCTGAACATAATAATCATTGAGAAAATCTCACTCAGCTTCAGAGAAGACAATCCCAGAATATGCAAAGGATTTAGATTCAGCTTACAGTTTAGATTCAGCCCTATATTTACCTTACAGAAAACAGATTGGTGGTAGAAAAAAGATTAATTAGAACACACTGGCTGGCTACCCCATTTTCAGGTACTACAGCAATAATGTAACTCCAGTGGGTTCCTCATGAAGGAATACAGCTAGATTAAGGTCACAACGCTGACATGTACACTCTTGCAATCAATGCCATCGGATGCTCTTTGATGCTTCTCCAAAGTGCACTAACAACACTGGGTAGCCATTTACCTATCACAAAGCCAGCCAAGGATCACAAAGGACAGAAAACAAATACTCTCTATTTCACTTTCCTTATAAAAGGCACTTAGCTCCAGTGACAACAAAGGGCAAATAAAACCAAACAACATAATTAAGGAAATATTAAATATGGAAGACAACTAACATTTAAAGTAACAGGAGAGTAGAAAAGGGAGGGTGTTTTCTGGTTTTTTTTTTTTATTTCTTTGATTCTTAATTCTCTTATGAATAAGAGGGTGGTTCCCCCCTCCCCAAAGATGGGATTCTTTTGATTAGCTTCTTATTTCTGAAAAACATGACAAGAAAACTCTAAGTAGCTAAAGTAGATAAAGCTAACTTTATCTTACCAGTTATTGAATTGCTTAGGGAACTTAGGAAACACATAATTCGAAACTGGCATAATAGAAAACCTGTATATCAGTTACAAATATCCAATCCTGTCTCTGATATGCACATTTACTATCATTATTTTATATCAGCTGCTGGAACACTATTCAGTCTTTTGTTACTGTCCAGTGTTCAGAAGTAGCAGTCATTTTTCTCCTTCTTAGTAGCTGGTACAGTGCTGTAGTTTTGACTTTCAGCCTGGAAACAGGGCTGATAACACCAATGGTTTTAGTTGCTGATCAGTAATGTTTAGTCTGACCAAGGACTTTCCAAGTCTCATCCTCTGCCAGGGAGGAGGGGAAGACGTGAGGAAAGGAAGCCTGACCCAAACTGACCAAAGAGGTATTCCATACCACAGCACGTCATGCCCACTCTATAAACTTGGGGCAAGTCATCTGGAATGGTTGGCTCACTGCTTGGTCAGGCTGGGTATCTGTCAACGGGTGGTGAGCAGTTGTATTCTCTTCCCTTGTTATTTTCCTTATCATTATTATTATTGGTGGTAGCAGTAGTGGTT
>JAOEHY010004234.1:1543-34746 GCA_025447955.1 Psilopsiagon aurifrons | reverse complement strand
ACGAGAGCAGAGTAGAGGGGCAGGATCACCTCCCTCGACCTGCTGGTCACGCTCCTTTTGATGCAGCCCAGGATACAATTGGCTTTCTGGGCTGCAACCGCACACTGTCGGCTCATGTTCAGTTTCTCATTGACCAACACCCCAGCAACTGAAAGGGTTTGCAATAATCTTCCTATAGTTTGACACAGACTCTCACAGTAATGGAGGTTTTGACCATGTCAGAATTACATCAAACACTCCAAAAACTTGATTCTCTAATTTCTAAATGATGAGAAGTCAGCAATCATGCATGATTTAACTATACAGGGCAAAGATATGCACACATATCATGCTGACAAACATATAAGGACAACTATTGTTCTCAATATGTTTGTATGATTCTAAATAAAGTAGACAGGGCCTGGAAAAAAACGCAATTGCAGAAGAAAAACTGATCAGTGGCATTTATAAATTTTCTGAATAGATAACTTCATATATCCTTTCTATAGTAAAAATGCATATCCCTGGTTTAAAAGCAGCAATGAACACTTTAAACACTACTCAGTGATCTTATTTTAATGCACATTGTAGTCCATCTGTATTATGGAAGGAAAAGAACAGAAACAAGAGAACTCAAAGAACAAGCTATAGAACAAGACATTAAATCAAAGTACTGCCAGAAATCTTCAATAAAACAGCAAGAGCCAAGTAACATCACTTATAAACTTACAGTTGACTTGTCTTTGTTTCAATGAGCTTTTGAACAGAGAAATCACTAGATAAGGCAATAATCTTTGTTCCACAGCCTCCCCAGATTATATTTTTTTCAGATAAGCATGAGGATTTGTTCAAGCACATCAGTGGTGTGCTAACATTTCCTATAGTTAGTATCTTCAAAGGTGTAGCACCCTTACACTGCAAGAAAAAATACACTCTCTGTTAGAAACAAGGAGTATACACGCACTCAGGAACTGTTAATACAAGGCCACACAGCCTGCTGAAATAAATTTAAACAGCCAGATTTTCTGAACTGTTATGGCAGCTTTCCAGAATGTTGGAGACTGAAAAGCACCACCATCTCACTACAGATATCCCATAGAAAACAGCCCGTGTGAGTGGAAACAGGACAGCTTGGATCGATACTTTCTGCAACCCCTGACACAGCTCAAGAACTGGATGGCAGGTCACATCCGTACCCTGGAGACATCCCACACTGAAACATATTCTAGTTCTGCAGTGCACTGCAACTCCATAACTGCTCTAAATTGCATATAGTCAGGAGCTAACCCTCAGGAATCAGCTAATGCAAACAGCTCCCAGCATTTATCTGTTCTGTGCATAGAACTCTGACCTACAGAAAATCTAAACAATATTGTCTTTTTGAAGATATCCTACAAAAATTTAATGTGAACAGAAAGAAAAGGATTTGTAACAGCAATAAATACAGGAGATTAAAACCATTAGGATATTCTTAATAACAACCATTAATGTCACTCTCTACTCATTTTGCCACGCCTTTCAAAGTCCTATAATGAGAAATAATTTCCCCTCTTAACTCTATTGTTAAAACAGATGTAAAACACATGCAGTTTGTCTAAGACTGTAGTAGAAAATTAGTTCTAGTTTTAGAGAAGCAACTAAAAATAAGCTAAATGAAATAAAGCTACTATTGTTAACTGCTTTACATTCCACTTATAGTGTTTTGCAGAACAGACAGCAAAGAACAAGTCTACCTTTACTGCTCTGTCTTCAAAAATTGCCAGTCTGCCATCAGCTGTGCCTACCAAGAAGAAATTCTTCTGTTTGCTGAAATAAAATAAACAATGAATGAATTCTGGAAATGTCTTTATCAGGTAAGAAAATATTAAATGAGAAGCCTCTGGTATTTCAAGAGTTTCACTAAACAACTGAAAACAAAAAGCAAATACAACTACTTGTGGAAAGGAATGCAGTCTCCAGATATACTAGGTGCAATATTAAGTGAAAATGCAGGCACAGTAAGCAGCTGTCTGAGCAAAACTGTCCAAGTGCACTGCTGTCATTTTCTGAGCATCTCTGTTTAGTCTTTTTTTCAAAATGTAACCCAAAATATTTAAAAGTCATTTATACCTTTGCTTTGACAGAGAATTACAGTACAAACAAGTGATGGAATCCGACATTTTCTGCAGACGATGTCTTCTTGTTTCATCTTCAGTGTTAACTGCCCACAGAGAGCCAGACTGGGTTCCTGCTACAATCCAGTTTTCTTTCTCAGTAGGAAGGGTCACTAAGGCCAAACTTAAAATTTTACTGTCTGCCATATCCTGAGTCAGAAAAGAAAAACAACCTGGTTATATGGGTATATGCTAATAAACTGCTCATAATGAAAATAATCTTCTTGGACTGTGAATGGTTACGCCTTGGACCCTTGGACCCAAGGCCTAGCCTCCCCATTCAGAAATCTAATTCTGTTAGCGAATACATCTTCAGCTGTGCCATCTATCTTCAAAGTGCTGGGAAGGACCCCTCAAACATTACACAGGAAAGTCTCTAAGCTGAATGCTGAAAAAAATATTCCCTCTATTCTAGTGAAGGTCTCAAAGCCATCAGAGAATTAAGCAAATGGAACTGCACTGCAATATATGCTCAGTTTAACTGCTAACAATAAAAGGCCTGGTCTAATATTTATTTTTCTCATATTAGTTTTAGTAAAATAAACCATGCAATTTATACCAAAGCTACCAATTCAAATGTATCCTGGTCAACAGATGGAAATATAACTTCAATAACTTTGATGATGAGTCATATTCAGTTCTGGCACACATTGCTCATCACAGCACACCAACCCTGGTTAAAACCTTTTTCCTTTTCTGAAGGCACAGGACTGAGATGTACAAAAATCAAATGAAAGGAGGTGAAGGATATCACCCAAAGTGGCACAAGGAGATGGCACCCACGGGAAGACAGGAATGTTTAAGAGACTATCTGGACTGTTAAGGGGAGGTAGAGATAAGAAGGGTTGTGTAACTACTACTCCTTGTTCTAGCCTTCATGCTAGAAACAGCATCCATCTGAGTGGAAGAAAGGAAGCCGGGAAGACAGCATTATGAGAAAGTTCAGATTGGATGGCAGGAAAAGAAGAAAGAGTGGCTGCATTTTTGTTTCATTTCATGGGTACAGTGATGACTCACTTATTAGCAGTCTTTCTTCTCACAAAGCTTAGAAGTAATATCCTGCTGTTAAAGTGCAATTAATTCTTCTGAAATATATCTGGGTGCCAAAATTCAGAATAAATGGCAACTTCCGTACGTACCTCACAAGTATGTCCATCTGTATTTAGGTTAACAAATGAAAGTTGTGCTTTTTCTGTGTTCCCATTGCCTATCCAGACTCCTGCCTTCTTGCAGCTTTGATTGGCAGCAACCATGCACTCTGCTGTAGCTGTGCTGGGTATTGAAACATACCTCATCAAACATATAAGCTCTGCAGAATTCAGGATCTCATAAACCTATAAAGAAAGCCACAGCATGCACATGGTAGTAACAATGACAGTGATAAATAACAAGCAATGAAGAACAATGTTTTATGAAATATGAACACAGTATCTGAGCAGGTCTGCTCATCCGTATCACTACTGTTAATGAGCAATCTTTGTGCACTGAGAAACTTGACATTGACTCATTTTTCTGTTAAAATTTCAGGAACTCACTGGGGTTAAGGCACACGTGAAAATTTCACCCATTTCAAAGCGCAACACGATGTGTGATAAAAGACACACCAAAATAGGTTTCACATCCACACTTGCTGTTCCACCTGTCACATGCCCGAACGACACAGGCTAACTGCACTGATACTATAACAAAGTCTTTTCTGTACAGCCCTAGTAAAGATCATGAAGTAATCTGAATCCTGTTTCTCTGCAATTACTATACAGCAACATAGGGAAAAACCGGCAGGCTAGAACTGAATGGAACCTTTTATGCGGGATGGCAAGAGCAGGCAGTATTTCATGGCTGCTTCAGTTCCAGGAAAGAAGAACCAAAAATACTCCATGCCTCTTACTAACTTAAATGTTCAATTCTTTTTAGAAAGCACAACAACTTTGTATTATCATGTATTATATGCACATACATGTATATATACAAATACAAATACATATACAAAGTAATACCTGGGAAGATGTTGGTCGTTCCTGAGGGTTTTCCTTCAGACACTTTTTAATTAAATTTTCAACTTTAGGCCAGGGAGCACAGCCGTATTCTTTTACAGGATCTAAAGAGTGAAATTAGATAACTTCTTAACCATCCTTTACCATAGTTCAGAAATGAGAGTTCTGAATAAATTTCTTATTATTTTAAGTCATCATCTAAGTTCTTAGAGAGCTGCCCCAAGAAATACCATACTCTAAAAATGTAAAGCTAAAATGTCAGCATTAACAGCTTGGAATTTCTCATCCACCATTAAATGTTAGACCATGAAATGCTAGAGCTACAGTCCTTTTCATTAAGAGCAGTTAAAGCAAATGGAGTTTGCTTTAACTTTTTCTTTGCTCTTCCTATACCTGGGACTGAGTCACAGACATGTGTGAGTTGTGTTTTGATTAATGCTGACCATTCAAAGGCTTGTCATTTTAGTCTGTAGTCTTTTCAGTTCCTGTGGAATTGAATATGGATACGGAATACAGATGAGCTTCCAATAAAAAATATAGCAATTTAGATAAACAACTGCATATAGTATTTACGTGATATTTCCAGGTTGGACAGAGCCTCGGGTGATATGATTTAGTGGGAGGTGTCCCTGCCCATGGCAGGGGGGTCAGAACTGGATGATCTTAAGGTCCTTTCCAACCCTAACTATTCTATGATTCTATGATATGGAAGTGTAAAAGCCACTCAGGGCTTTGAATATGTGTCTTATGACTATAGTGATGACCTCTCTAAGAACAAAACAAGAAATCTGAAGAGGGCCTTTTTACAAGGACATGTAGTGATAGGACAAGGGGGATGGATTTAAACTCACAGAGGGGAGACTGAGATTAGATATTAGGTTATCATATTGCTTCATGGTAATTGACAGCCGATATTCCAGTCCTACATTAGACAGAGGTAACATTAATAATAAAATACCTGCAAGTGAACATATTCAGTTCAGCACATGATGGACACTACTTCTGAACTCAGCCCTTTTTGGTGGAAATATATAAATGATGAGCATGTGCACAGATGGAATTCTGTCTCCAGAAACTAATATTTCACAGGGCTTATAATACAGAAAACAGCCAAATGGACAGCTGCATTCAAGAGATACTGAGTCGACAGTTCTGGGGATGGCCTCTTCAGGAAGAGGGTTTAAACTGTCTGAGCTATGAATTGGATAATTCTCCTTAAGGAGTAGAAAATGTATGAACCCTCTGTCTCTCCTAATGGAGAAGCCATGCCCAATTGAGTGGCAGAGTTGCTGCCCTTTCCTAGATGGAGTTTTTACTCTTTAAGAATCTTTCATGGTATATCCATTATTGCAGGATAATAAGTAAGAACATCACATATAAAGACTGTAGTACTATAAAATTTCAACAGCCCTTACACAGAAATTGTCAACTTCTGAGTTATATTGTCCAGCTTGCCTACATCACATCCAGCCTGATCGCTTCTTCAACCTTCCTTGCAGCAGCCAACAAACACATATAAAGCGGATGAAATTCTGAAGAATGCTATGTAGCTGGGCAAGCACTTCACACTCTTGATAAGTTAAAAGGGAATAAGGTAATGAATAAGGTAATAAGGGAATTCTTATTTAAATAGAAATTCTGTCACTTTTTTACGTGGCATCATTTTTAATTTTTTTTTTTTTAATTTAAATAAGATTTCAAGAGGTTTTTAAAAGATTTTAAGATTTGCAGCTCCTCAGTAATGGCTATTTTAATGTAATGTATCATGATCAAAGAACAGAAGTGGAGTTGTGTTTATCTTAGTGCATGATATGCATTACTACGGTAATACGTGTGAAGTCCAGACATTAGAAGGTACCTTCAGCAACATCTGTTTTATCTAGGTCTGGATAAAGTCCCACATACACAAACCCTCTGTTTCTTTCCAAAATGAAGCAGATAGATCCCTTGAAATTGCAATGAAATTTTGACCAACACGATGTTCGATAGATGCCTATTTCTCCTTATTTCAAGACCAAATGAAACTAGGAGAAGCTTTTAAAAGTTACTATTATTTATCCTCCTCCTCTGATCACTGTCAGATACAACATAATACAACATGAGAGGTGTTCTTTTTGGAGCAGGCAGCACAAATGGTCCACGTTCATTTTAAAACTGTAAGAAACAAGGCATACCTGGTAGCTTTCCTTGTATGGCTATTTCATCAAATTCATTTGGAAACTTCAAGCCTTCCATTATTCTACCGCCTCCTGTCAAAATGTCATAAAGCAGCAAGCCAAATGAATAAATATCAGCTTGCTGATTGTAAATAACATTTCCTCTGGCAACCTCCGGTGCTCGAAATCCTGCAAATAAATCATTCATTAATAGTTATGATTCATACCCAGATGAAGCCATCTTTATCCTTTTAAGAGCAAACACTTATTGATGAAAATGTCACAGGAAGTAAACCAAAAATGGCTCACTATTTCTGGGCTGGCAATAGCTTGCATGTGGCAGACCTCCAAAAAAATCAGCAATCAGTATAAAGGAAGGGGACAGTACGTCAGTTATAGAGGTCCTGCACCATTATATATGAAATAATTCATTTATTAATGAATACTGAAAATGAAGGGCAAGTCTGCAGTCTTTACTGAAGGCCTAACATTTAATACTTGAAGTCACACCTTCATACTCAAATTTCCAAGACCTAAAGGCACTTTTCAAAGTACTTTAAAATGGATGTTAATATGTTTTCTCTAAAGTCAGGGAACAGTGCAGATATTTACTGCTTTTAAATACCCATGTATTACTGCAAAATAGAACACCAAACAAGTTAGGCAGTACAATTTCAATATCACAATAACTACCCTAAAACAAAACAGTAAAAATTATAATGAATGCATGTAATTTAATCTGCTCTCTTTTAAACCTTTAGTATACTACTTGATTCTTCTAAAAGGGACTAAAACATGAACAGGAAGAAGGGTTGAGAAGAAGTACAAATCTGGCATCACAGCTTGCAATATGATTAGGATTTCATTTTGTGAATGACTTCTTACGGACTACATAAACCCAATATTAGCTATTTTTGCACATAATGCACTGCAAACCAAAGCATTTTTCCATACCTGGTGTGCCTTCGGAAGTTTTAATTCCCATTCGGCAACAATACTGGGCAATGCCATAGTCAGCTATTTTTGCAATAACAGCTGAATTGGGATACAGAGTAAAGAGCAACACGTTGTGAGGCTTTAAATCACGGTAGATAATCATTGCTGAATGCAGGTACCTGTTAACCACAGAAGTATTTGTTGAAAGCATTCATAATTCAGGGATGCATCTACACAAGCACATTGAGTGGATTATTCCCAAAACAGTAAATCATGCTTTCAAATGTTAAATACTGTCTTTAAAAATGTCAAACGTCACCAACATGACACCACCATACTGGATATTGACTTTAGAATTGTCTGAATTACTATTTACTGTACATAAACACTGCAGCATTTCAGTACCAAGTCTTATCTGAAGTGTCACTGGCAGTTTGAAAACAGAATCTTAGAAGTTTAAACTTCTTTGGTCCCTAAACTGATTTTGAAGGTGTTCTCATTTTACAGTTACACTTCAATAGCTCCTGAGGACATTCATGGATTTTCAGAACCATAAAAATACACTGAATTAACCTCTTTGACATTTTAATAAGAAATCAATGGCCACATAGAAATTTCACTCAGAGTTCTTGCTATTTCTCTACTTACATGAGCGCCGCTTGTTAGCGGAAAATCACAGGTTAACAAAAGTTTGCGTTATCTATCAGCTAATCAATCATAAAAATGAAAGCATTTGCCTGGCCTAGGGAACATTTTGCTTGAGATGAAATATAAGAAAAGAGAAGATTTTCATTTGCACTATATCCTACTTGCAGCTGTACCCTGTCTTTAGAGCAAAGTAGATACCATGTTTACCTTAAGCCATCAGCTACATGTAAGGCTATCCTGTGCTGAAGTGTTCTAGTTAAAGTTGCATTGTCTTGCTGAAGCAAGCGATCGAGAGATCCTTTAAGGGCTAATTCCATCACCAGCATCCGAGGACGGATTGCAGCAGCCAGCAGAGACACTAAACTGGGGTGATGGAGGTGACAAAGCACTGCAAGCTCCTGTAAATTGTAAAATCGGATGAAATACTGTAAATAGGACAACCTCTGTGGTTCTGAAGTAAACTCAGAAATGTTTTGGAGTAAAGTCTTGAGCTTTTTAAATTCTTCACTGGGGTTGCTATTCTAAGAATGGCACTACAGGAAAAAAAGGCAGTATTTCTTACTTGTCTTAGAAGCCTGAGGGAAGTATGTTTATTGAAAATCTTTACAGCAACCTCTTCTCCGCCATAGGATGCACGGTATACAGATCCAAACCCACCATCACCTTTCCAAAGATAGAATTGAAAAGAATATTAAAACCAAAGGGATATCAACCGTTTATCAAAAACATAGCTGAAAAGTCCAATTTTAAAATGGATGGATCACTTACTGTGTTAAGGTTCAGGATCAGTAATCCAAACACTTAAAACCCAGTGTCTGAGCACACAAGCTAATGGAAATTCCAAACTCAATAACCCAAAATTCAGAATACTTTTTAAAAAATACATTTCTACAGAAAACCAATCTCTATTTTTTCTTTCATATGCTGCAGAACAACAAGAGATTTGTTTACACCAGCTCTTTAAAAAAGACCCTACAAAATAATGCTTACCCAAGAGAAATTCAGGAGCTTCATCAAATTCCAGGTCATCGCTGTTCAACATAATATTTCTAGGCAAATCAGCCAGTATCAGATCAGGAGCAATCTGAGCTATTGGGATGGTATGTCTTGGTTCATCTGGATTTACCAAAAGGTCACCTAAGAGAAACAAGACAAAAAAAAAAAAGAAGAAAAAGGATAGTCATCATTCAAAAGGCATTGAAAGGCACATGCATCTCTGTGAGTGCACATGATAGATGTACCTAAAATAAAATCTTTATGTGTGAGTACGTATATATATGCACACACACTCATAAACATACATACATGCATATACAACTAATTAAGTTTGCCATTCATCTTAGTGCATCTCACATGTTTAAGTATTTTCAAGGTTCTGTATATGCACAAGTCAAATTTGATAGCAATTGTGGCTATGTAACAACATCAACTAACCAAGAGATTATTTTTCTGCTTATAAAACGAAATAATTCTGTTAGTTTGTAGACTGAAGAATGAATAACGCTTTTTAAATTTCTGTTGCATGTGGTCCTACCAAAAGACCTAGTATCAGCTCTACTACGTGCTGGATTCAGTTCCATGAATGAAGTTGCATTATCGGTATGATAAACTATTACTGCCATTTATACATGACTACACTGAGTAGCTGCAATCTGTCCCATATTATATACATATACAGACAGCTCTTACATAAAACAGCTGCTTTTAACTTTTACTGTTAATTATTTCTTACAGAAATGAAGTATTTTAAAATAACATAAAAAGCTGATGTTGTATAATATTTATCTACATATAGATGTACCTCTGATATGTCTAAATGGCATAAATATATACCTTCTTCAGCTTTCTTAAGTAAGTCATCAAGAAGGATTTTTTGGTGTTCTTCACCATCTTGAAAGCTGTACAGAGCCCATTTCTTCAACAGTGTTTCCCCTTCACCACATACATCTATATCCAGCAAACCTGGAAACCATTCTTCCATAAGAGAATCTATGTGATCCACAACTTGTCCCAGAAGGATACATCCTTGAAGAAACCAGAAGAGGGAAATTACATTTGCAATCTCCCATACTTGCAAATCACAAAGCTAAACTCTACTGTCTGAAGGCAAAAGCACAACAAGCTTGAGTGCCAAGCTGCACTCAAACTGGAGCAAAAATCAGGCTCAGGAATAATTAACCTTTTCTGCAAGAAGGTGCTGTAATCTTCAAAAAACTGTCAGGGTTGTTGTCAAACATTGCTGATTCCACCAGGCAATAGGCTTCAGGAGACCAATTCAGGTAAATGCCTTGTCTCCAATACATTCTGTTAGGACGAAGAGCTCGCTCTAGAAAATACAAAATTAGATTAAAAATCTGATCTCCAATATGAATGCAATGTTTTTAAATATACAGAAAATTTATGGTACTTTGAATACTTAATTATAATAAATATGAATATTTATTGGGTAGGTTTACGCCTACCCAACTGAAAGACAAAATAAAGGCTACAACTTTGCAGTGAGAATAGCCCTACAAAAGCTGAATACAACCTTCGCCTTCTTTTGCACAGAGCAATAAAGATCAGGCATTATCTATTCCTGGGTATTTTTAAGTTACAAAAATGACCACTGCTCTTTTTCTCGTATTTGTGAAGTGGCCATAAATTAGCCAAAGTAAAACAACATAGCTTTAATATGCAGGTGTTGGCATTCGTGATCAATGAATTCATGCTCACTATTGCTTTTGAAGAGAAAGATTTGTACCTCTTCCTGATAGCATGTAAGGTGATACTTCAAGCAACCTGTTGATCAGCCTGGACCAAAATCCCATGGGGAAGTACGGCATCTCATAAAGCCTGATAATAATTTCTGAATTTTCACAGTGGGGAAGCTCTATAACAGGTCTGTGATCAGACAAACTGAGAGAATAAAAATATTAGACATTATTTCATGACGTTCTTTATTGAAACTGACAACATATAGTATTTATTATATAAAATGTATAATGTATTAATAAATGATTCAAATAATCAGGGAGCAGACAGGTAGTGTGTTTGCTTATTCTGCTTGCTTGTGGTAAAGTGAAATTTGGCTGTAATTTAATTCCTCAATCATTAGATATTGAATGTACATGTGAGAAAAAACTGAGACACACATACATTCAGGTAAAATCTTCCTCTGCCAGGACTTCGAAGAACACAGAAACTCTGATCAGTGCAACCATGCAACACTCTCCATTAGGCAACGTAAGCATTCTTAAACATATTAAGAAATCTGTAATTGAGGCAGAGGAACTATGTTACCTGCTTCAGATGAAGCAAAATGACCTCGTTCAAATTCATGACACTTCTTTGTCACCACATGTAATGACTAGACTGTTCGGAGGAGATACTGCCTCTGAGTAACTTGACTGCGGTTCTCACTCCAAGTAAATAGGCTATAGAAATTCACGGTTAGCTTTTATATTGCAATAAGTACCTGTAATACTGGCACACTGTGATGTAAAGGTAAATTACAATCCTCCTACTGCATGGGAAAAGAAATATTATCCTCACAACATAAAGCATTTTATCATTTATAGATACTATTTACCCACCATGCTAATATGATGTAACCTTTATCTGCTACAAGATCAGCTTAAAATGTCTTTGAAAGCATTTACTAAAATGTAGTGTATGAAGTATATTAACATGCTTTCATATACCAAATTGCTTTAGTGATCAGTTAAACTAGTTAACCTGATTGGAATGTTTTATTTTGATTGATCTCTATGGCTGCCATTTGTGGGTTTAGCCCTTTGCTTACCTGCTTGGGATTAGTAGTTGATCCTCTCCTAATGGCAAAGCAATCTGGAACTTTTCCAGAAGCTTAAAGTACTGTGACATGTAGATCTTAGGAAACTTGCTCTTCTTTAAAAGGAATTTTTCCACATCTGAACGCTTTACAATCCCTTTAGGATATTTAGAAAAGCCTTCCACTTTCACTGTCAGAATCTTTTGAAAAAGTAGAACAATTTCAGCTGTACAGTCATCATTAGATTGCATATTCCTGACAAACTTTGTTCCCTGAAATATTTGGTAGGCTAGGGGGAAAATGGACTCCATTTCACGGTGAAACTGAACATTTTCATAATGCTAGCCAGCAAGAAGACAGCAGTGAAAAATATTAAGGCTGTCCAAACCACTAGTGTGCTACCATTCTTCAGTAGCTTTCACTGTGTGTTGTGACCTTCTAGGTCTTTTCTCACTCTTAATTGCACCAGCTTTAAAGGCTCAAACTTACACTGTCATCCCATTTAATGCACTGAATGAAGGTAAAGTTTCAGAGGTTAGGAAATCTGAATATACATAACTGGTGTTTCTAGATCAATATTTCACTGATGATTTCTCTTCAGCAGTCAGTCTGCTACTCTCCCATCCCAAGATGTGAATCCACCACTCCCTTTTGCTATCAGTAAGCACACAATGACCCATTTCCCCCCCATTCTTACTGCTTTAATCCAAAGCTCCAGCTTTCATCACAATTTATCACAACATATTACAGCATTACTTTGCATCCATGGGGTTTTTCTACTCTACATCTATTCTTGTGTCCAGTGCAGTTTAAACGATACTGGACATTACAGCATAAGAACATAGAACTGCCAAGGCAGACAGTTGTCTAGAAAGCAAAGGAAACAGAAAGAGCCAGGTAAACCAGTCTGGGCCCTGAGAAAATTCTAGATAATGAAATAGTAAAGAAATGGTGAAGAAGAATCACTGATAAGTTACAGTGGTTTCAGACAGGGGAAAAGGTCCTACAAATTCAGATGAAAAAAATAATCAGGGTCTAACCTGTGCCATGATTTTACACAGCCACTTAGGATCCACAAAATACAGATCTCTCAGCTGCAGTGCTGGGTCCTGAAAATGGAGGAGTACACCTGCACAAAGAATGTCGCATTTAGCAATGCATTTCTCAAGCTCCATGTTAATATAGTAAATACTCCACTCTGGGCTGCCTTTCTCACATGACTTGACATAAGCAAATTGAATAATGAATGCAGCTACTGAATTTATGTCAATATTTCAGGACAGTAGAATGCAATCATGCTTTGTCCAGATTTAGTTGATGTCCTGTTAGATTTGTGATCTGACCTGTTTTTTTTTCCCAAGCAACTTGTTTTTTGGTTTATTATCTTATGCAGTCCATAAAGGACTGAGATAAGCTGTAACACATATTCATCTAATCACTATTCTATTCAAGCTGCTTCACCAAATGCATCTTTCTTCAGAAACTGTGCTGTCTAAATAGCAGGTATAATGTTTTCAAGGAGGGGGAAGAGACATAAATTGTTACAGTAGTAATCCGTTATATCTAGGAATACCTTTGTGGCATAGTAACCTGGATTATCAAACTAACGTTACCAAAGCTCAAGCATTTCCACTTAACACCGTGGCAAACTTCAGTGAGATTTAAAAATACCCACAGGTTGGTCTGCTGCAGATTTGCAAGAAAGTGCTAACAAACATACCTGAAGAGAATATTTTACCTGATTCATTCAGAAAGTGAATTGCGTGAGGGAGTTCATTTTCATCCAGTTGTAACTGGCTTTCTTGTACCAGATCCAGTAAGCGTTTCTGATCAATCACAGGAAATTCAATTGGCACATTTTTACGTTCCAGCAAAATTCTCTTCTCCAGCTCCAGGTAACTGTCAGGAATTAGCTGACCAACCACTGGTTGATCTCTGATCTGCATAATTAGGAATAATAATCTTAAACTTATTCAATTATTCACATGAAATTTATTGAGTAAGACAGCTTCTGAAAGGCAGATGTAACTAATTTTTCTCCCAGAACTACAACATGAACATTCTTCTAAAAATGAATAATCTAAGAAGAAAAAATTCCCTGATTTCCATAAAAAATGATATCTTCTTAGAAGACAATTTCAAAGAGAAAGCTTTGATTTGAAGTAAAAGGAAAATATTTTCTGTATGAAGAGATGATGTCATACATCTCAGGTGAGTACAAGAACAGAGGTTAATGAATAAAAAGTTTATACCTCTTGGAATCTGTAATCTTTCCAGACATGTCTTTGGATAAACTGAAGGGAACAGGGTAGTAGCTTAATTACAAGTCTCCACTGCTGACAGTCAGTGGACAAGAGAGGAAGAAATAAATTTAGCTAGGTCAGTGACACTTAGTGGAAACAGCAGCGTGCTTTCTCCTGTTTCCTGAGCCTGCATTCCTTCCTGAAGACACTGTTTCACCTTTGTTATTAGTTAGCACCCAAAAACGTTCTTCCTTCTCCATGGGTGCTGAGCTAGTTTGGGGTTTTTTTGAGGAAATGGGAAATAATTTTCCAACATTTCCAAATTGGCTTCTGAGTTTGTAATCTTTCTCTAAAAGAAGTTAAACACCAATGCACTGTGGCCTTTGAATGTGTCAAAAATATAATTCATACCTTGTGTAATTTCAAAGAGTCAGAGCACTTTCTAACAATGTTGAATGCTTAACTCACTTTGTCTAACTTCTAAGCAGGTACCTTGCAGCACTCCTTTCCTAAAGTGCCTATATTATTTATGGAAAATACCTCCCTTTTTTTAGGCTATCTATCTTACACTTGTGTGAAGTTTAAGTCATAGTCGCAAGAGATGTGGATGTTACAGGAACAACTTCTAGGCACCACAGAGGGAAATGTTTTCAAAATGCAGACCTTCTCCTGAGTGCTGAAGAAGTGGGGCCCTGCAGGGCTACATAAACGTCTACAAACATCAGCTCTATTCACACCTACTAAATGTATGAGAAGTGGAATTAATCCATTCCAGCTGAATAGGCCACCTCATTGCCACTTTGCACTGGTTAGCTATTCCTTGAGCTGTGGAATGAAGTTAGGCAGATTACGGATGTAGCTAAGCTGGCAGTTCCTGAAAGAGAAACACGAAGTGTGTGCATGCTCTTTCTCTCCTTTGAAACACCACCGGTGTGAGGTTGGTCTTAAATATAGAGCATTAGCTCTATAAAATCTTCAAAGCAGTAATGCAGAAGAAATTTGGGCTCTGCTATGATATATGAGGTTCTGCCACTGACTTCAGTAGTATAGTATAGGACACCGCCTTTTCTCTTCAGCATGTTATGACACTGTACATGATTGATATTGTATAAATGAAAAAATAAAAATATGTATATTCTTTTGTAACAGAATGGGTCCTGTCTTTCTATAAGATCCATGCCCGGGCTAGTCTCTTTGTATTTATTATTCATGCTTATTACTTTATGCTGTGGCTTAGGATATAAGCAGGGAATTCCCCTTTCTAGGAATACTTTCATACTATTTAAAATAAAATCAGTAAATGGAGAATTAGTTGGCTTTTGGAAATCACAAACCCTTACTCCCTGGTCCCTTGAAATCTTGCACTACACATATTGCAATTATATGATGCCATTCAACAAAAAACAGGTTTTGATCAGATTTCTTCATAAGAAAAAGATGGGCATTTTTAATTAAATATTCCATTTATGGCCTTAGTGCTTGAAAACAGAACTTAGCTGAGATTTCTACCAAGTTGATTTTTTTTTTGGGTAGAAAATGAAATTAAAACAAACCTGGTGGTTTTCCTTCATTATTTTGCTGTGTGTAACATTTTACATAAGGCAAGATGAGTTTGCTATCACACTAAAAATGTATTTAATTATGTGTTAATTCATGTTAAATCCTGAACTAACACTAGGATGTTTTCAACATTACCAACAGTATGTAGCTCACCTTGAAGTGAAGACTCTCCTTTATTATGATTTTCCGAAGTCTGATAATGGAATCGGATTCTTCAGTAGCATTCACAAAGTGATAATCTTGGATTGCTGGGAAGCCTCGCTTGTTCAACAGCTCTCTAGTAATTTTACTCATGCAGGCCTTACGTTGCATTTCATCAGAGACATCTAAATGAGTGCCAACAAGAATGACGGGGGATGTTGAAGCTCGAGCCTGTTAGTAAGATCCACACAGTTGATGCTATTATTTTATATCCACATACATAAAATGTGAGCAATTTGGTCAAAACAGTGAATACAATGAAAAAAGCAACCGTTTATTCCTCTTTAAATATAACTTTTAAATAAGTTTAAAATCTGAAATACTATTTTATGTCTTTATTCAGAATAAGTTTAAACTGCAATCCCATAAAATAGCCTTGACTTGATAAGGCAGTAAAAATGCATTAGCCTATAAATACGAAACATGATTTTTAACAGTCTATTTCAAAATAGAAATATCCAAAAATCTGCTTTTCCTAAAAAGAAGCAGTGTAGATCTAGATTTCATACTTTGCAGATTAATAACATTGTCAGTAAATTAGAGGGACAACTGCATTTTTCATTAAAAATTACCAACAAAATGGAAAAGCGAAATGTAATTTGCTAGTTGCCATTAGAACACTGCAGCAATGACACATTTGCAAGCAGTGCATATTGATATCAAAGGAGAACACATGAGAAATAGGCTTTATCAACACTAAACAGGCTATAACCCTCTGTCCTGTATCACTGCTCAAGGTGGAAAGAGTGAAAAAGACAAGTTTGACAAACAGAATCAGTATACAAAATCTTCATGCAATTGCACTGCCCAGCCATGGCTAACCATCATACAAAAGGAAAAGACACGTAATGCTCACTCACCACGGGGTGATTCCATCAAATTAAAATAAAATAGTGAAATAAAAATATATGTAGGGAGATTCTTAGACCAATTTTCCTATCATAGCTCTGGAATCATCCCTGTTAACAACAGGATGCCAAGCATACACTTCACAGCATGATTTCAAACCTGCATCTAGTCAGTTTTAAATTAGTAACATTCTGGTTTCCACAGAATTTACAATGTCATAGAAGAAAAAGCGGGTTTAATCGCTCATCCCTTTAACACTATCCCTTTCTTCTTTTCATCAGTTAATTTCACATATTGCCAGAATATGTAAACTATTTTTTTGCACATCATTCTCTACCATTTGAAGTACAATCTGGTGCTGATCGTATTTTAAGTAAGGTATTTCAGCTCTTATTTCATCTTACTGGTTTTATTTACTGAAGAGCTTCTTTCCTCTTTCCCTGTCTAAAAATATTTGTGGTTTATTTGCTGCTCACCAGCAGCTCCCTGGAATGTGAAATTCCATTCTGTACGTATCTACGGCTTACCTTGATGTTAAAAAGCCATGGCTTCATAGCATCTATCGCTGCATGCCCTTTGCTGAGATCATAAACAGCAAGATACAAAGCTCTTTGGGTCATAAAATGTGGATGGGTACTGTAGAACTCTTCTTGTCCTAAATATATGATAAAAAATTTCCAGTTCAGTACTTCCCTCACTGAACATCTTCAGGTCACAAAAAGGCAGCAGAACACTTATTCTCAGATCACTAATTCACAGACAAAATTAATGCTTACAAAAAATTATCTAAATTGAGAGGAAACCTATAACAGCTATGAATTTTAGGTAGGTACTGTGTGGTAGCTTAATGACTGAAGTGTAGTGTTCAAACATGTAAGCTAGTTTAAAAATCAAGAAGTGTAAGATTTAACAACTGGATAAATGTGGTTGCTACAAACACACCTTAAAGCTCATGATTCCTTGAAAATGTCAACATTGAATTTCTCCCTCACGCCTTCCTACCCCTCCCCTTCTTCCCTTCCTTTGCTCTTATCCTTTCAGCAACTTTAAAATAAGACTCACAAGTTCACATGATTAAGCACTTCAAATCACAACTGAAGCTGGACATTCAGCTTAAATGATGCTCGTCTGTGCTTATCCATTGTGACAGAGGCTGTATCTAAATGTTCACAGACCCACGTTTAAAAGTAATTCCTCTATAGGCTAAAGTGCCCCTGAATTTTACAAGTGCTTCTGGAGTTGCCCAAACTTAGAAAGATTTCCAAAACCCCAAAGTTCAAAGACTCTTAAGTGCTTTGTTTACTGGGACATTACAGAACAGTGACACTGTAGAGCCTAGACAGAGCTAGAGTATAGAAGAGAGAAACAGAGTTGAGTGAAAGATGGTTCTCCTGGTGATTACAGTTTCTTGCCATTCTGAAATGACAGTTCGAAAGTGCTATGGTCAAAGTGAGTGGTCAGGCCACATCTGAGGATGAGAAATTTCTGAGGCTTTATATTAAATTTGAGGGATTGGTTGCCAGTTTATAGAATTCACTAATTATAAGTAGTCACTTGACTACTATCCACTGCTATCCACAACTCAAAATCTCACAAGCTGACTCCAAGAATAAGTAATGCATTAATACGTTAGAAAAGAAAATAGGAAATTACAGTAAGTCCTTCAGATACCTCCAAAATCCCACACATTTAATACAAGATCTTTCTTCATTTTGCCTTTCCCTTGAATGATCCAGTCTTCTACATCAATGCCTACTGTAGCTTTTGGAGAGCCCGATTCTGCTCGTTTGCATTTCATTAATTGTTGTAGCAGGGTAGTTTTCCCACTGCTGGTGTTTCCAACAATCATGAGCTTCATTCTGTTATAAGGTACAGCCTTCTTCAGTCGTTGTTGAAGAAATCTGGCATAAAGAAGTTCACAGGACTCACAGCGGTGTGTAATAAAAATACCAACAGCACTCAAGATCAAGGAAGAAATCTAACCCCATGCCATTTTCTTTAAATTTTCAGTATCTTTTTGATATTACTGGGATTTGAACAATCTATTCTAATTTCTGATTTGAAAATTAAAGCTTAATCCAGAATATGCCTTTTTTTGGTTCGTAATTACCCAGAAAATGTGCTCTATGAACTCGGGAACACAAGAAACATTAGAAACAATCAGTAAGCACCATTTATTGCACATTTATAGAAATACAAAATTCAAGAAGTAATAAATAAATCACTACAATCTGTTTCATGTGTGTGAGTTCATATGATATGACACCTTCTACAGAGTAGCATACTGGATTTCATGAGAAAAAACAGTATGTCTTTTTAAAAGGATATCTTGTTTTCTTAATGCTTACTGCCTATCCCAAGAAAGCAACATAAGGATATTCAAGAACAATAAGGCCACAAACCTGATAATGTCTCTGGCTTTGTATCCCACATGTTTGAAATCTAAATTAAGATGGAGTCCTTCCAAAGGAAGATCCCAGATTTTGGACAGTCTTCCCATTTCATCAGGAAAGAATCTCAAATCCGGATTATGACTTACATCCAGAGAAGTCAAGTTCTCTAGGAAGCCAATCTGAGGAGGAATCTAAATAAAAGAACATTTAATGGGCAATTAAACATTACAAAACCCAGTATGAGCATGAACATTATATACTTCACAAAATTAGGTATTATTTTTACCACTGTATTTTTAGCTTTTTTTTTAATAGACGGGCCTGATTTCACATACTAATAGACAAAGGACCTCAAAATGAATTAATCATACAAACTGATCATATGATGACACATTCAGACAGAAAAGCTTAATAAAATATGGCAATTTTCATTCAAAGATAATCGTATTTGCACTTACATACATTTTACTAAGGACTTAGGGTGGTATGAGAGGTGACATGAAAATCAAAGAAACATTGAAAAACTATTTAATTTTCTTTAGGTTGAATCTTACACTTTACCTCCTTTAACTTGTTGTGGGATAGGTGGAGCTTTTCTAGCCTAGACCATGCACATGCCTTTTCACTCAAGTCCAAGATGTCTATTTGGTTATGATTAAATAACAGCTCCCTTAAGTTTAATGATTTCCAGTGCATTGGTCCAGGCAGGCCTATGATCTTGTTTTGGCTTAAATCTACTGATCGCAAACTGAAAACATGAAAAATAGAAAAAGAGAAGTTAGGAAATGAAAAAAATAAAACTGAGATCTGTATTGGAACTGAATTACTATTGAATAAATAAGCAAATGGATTAGATATCAGAACAGACAGTTTTCTGGCAGGAATGCAGGTAGAAGAAGACAGAGAATTGTTACTACAAGCAAAAGTAATTAAGGTGTTATTTTAAGTAGGTCTTCATTAACTCAGAAAAGAAAATACAGAAGATTGATTTAGTATAATATTCTTTCAATGTATTTGTCTGTGGATGAAATTGTCTTATGAAGAAAATAGACATCCACATTGTACTGCATGTATATGTTGTAGACAGTTAATGGAAGAGTCACTTTATATAAAAGTGTACATATTGTGGTAATAGTCCACTTCCTTATTCTTTCTACAATTTGCAGATTTGCTCTACTGTTCCGATTAGTAGAAGGCACAGATAAATATGGATCGCACTCCTGTAATTCAACTGTAAACAGGACAGTTAAAATACATTCATACAGGTAACAGAGAATGGAGCTTAGCTCACGACTTCGGTTACAGGTCAGGGCAGGACCTGTTATATGCAACGTCTAATCTGCTAGAATAAATATATCTAAAAAGGTAATTGCAATTTAGCTTAACACTAATATGCATTTTCATGTGCTTTTTTGATAAAGTTCAAATAAAAAAAAAAGCAATGGGAACTTGCTGGTATTACCAACGTTCTAGAACCCAAGATTCCACTTACAAACTGTGGAGCCTTACTAGGTGATCTGAGCTGCCCTCTTTCTTGTTCCCAACTTAGGAGACTAATGTCAGATGGTACAGATATCTCACACTTTATCAGAATGTTTCTAAGAATGTTTGTAAACACATACATGTTCATTATATAGTTCAACTACACATATATTTAAGAACTTCATAAAGAACAACATTTCTGTAAGTCATCTGTTGGACAAGCACGCTGTTTATGCTACTGTGGAACATGAAGCCTTGATTTGTCTGGACTGGGAGATGCAGAACCTGAAAGGTGCACCATTTTTAACACATCCACTAAACTGACTGCTGTGAATATAAATGTCAGCATGCTGAAACAGTGTAATATCATTTTAATAATGATGTGCCCTATGTAAATTTGAGCAATGTAAGTTCACAAGTTTGTGCACCTGCCTTCCCAGGGTGCCATCAGCACTCACATCTACTCACATCTATTAGATAACTGATCAGATTCACCCTTGCAAGCTCTCCTTCCACAGTGTGATTCTAGTGACCTGCTAAGGTCAGTAACTTCTATAAAAAAAAGAGAAGCAGCTTGATTTTCACAAGAGAAATGCATTCAAGGCAGACCAAAATAAATATCACATGCATCTTTATCACAATTCCATCTAGAGGAAGTGTCATTCTTTGAGCATAAATACCTTGTGATGTTTGGGAAGTGAAAAACTAATAGCAGTACCCTCGTGCAAATGTTTGCAGAACTTCTTGAAACAGAAAAATTGCCAGTGTCTTTGTACTGCTGGTTTCAAGAAAATACTAAATTCATTCTGGACTTCTCAGGAAGAATTGTCAGCTTCAGTTCAAGTGATATACACTCAATAGCAATGATCTGAATTTGAGGAACAGATTTTCTCAAAATAATGAAGAAAATGGGACTGGTTTGCCTTCAGTTAAAATCCAATTTTTGGATTTAATGTGTTAAGAGTAATATTTCTGAAAATCAGTAAACCATGCATGATTTCCTGCTTAACCAAGGTCTTGCCATGAGATTTTCATCAAGAACTTAGAGTAACTTCAGTAAATACAATAATAACTTACTGCGGTAGAAGAAGAATTGCTTCTGGAACTTTAGTAAAGAGATTTTGAGACAATTTTAAGCTTGTTATGCTGGATGACAAGTCAGGTATTGTTTCTAGAGCAGAAAAAGAGGTTAATCCTATTACTTTTCAGAACTGCTTATTTTTAACACCCGAATTTTCTAAAATCAAAGACTAAAAAGCTCAGTCCAACACCTTCTGTATACACAGGTCTTTGTACAAGCTACTGAAGGCAGAATCTCAAACTTTTTTTCTAAGCATATTTAAAATTAAACTCCCAAAACTAAAGTTTAGAACAGATTAAATGTATCGGCTTTTGTCACATTACATCATAATATACTTCATCTCACATTAGCATTAAATAGTGAAATAATGTTATTTACGCTTTGCTGGATTGCCAGTATATGTACATTCTCCTAATTCACCCAGTGAGCGTTGGGTCTTACGCATATCAAAATGACTCCAATGATTCAGCTGTGTTTAATGCAAGCCTAAGAGCTACCTTCTGAAATCAGACTGTTACAGTAATTTAAAAATGGAAGATTTTATCTTGAAGACAGAAATAAATTCTAAGAGCAACTTATGAACGCCTGCAGAATCATTAAAATCTCACTTGAGTAATTTGTATTTTTCATAGATAAATTGATTTTGACACCATTGCACAAAATATGCTAAGCCACAGCAACACATGCAGGACAAGCATATGTGGTATTCTCCTCTTCTCTCAAGACTCTGAACGCTGGTGGCTGAGGAATTTTGTGTTTGGGATTAGTTTCTAGCAGGTGGATCCCACTTTTACACTTACCAAGAGCATTCATTCTGGCATTGAACTGCTCCAGTTTTGTACAGCCCATGAAGACATTCTCAGCAAGGGATGAAATATTGTTCTTACTAATGTTTAAAATTTTCAGTTCTTTCAAGCATATGGGTGAACATACACATGAAATTTTGTTTCTGAGGGAATAATAAGAAAAAATAATCAATGTTTTGTTCAGAAACTATTAGCTAATAAATTAAAGAGTATCGATCTGACAAAGCTATCCTTACACTGGTAAACCACAAATAAGACTTTTGCCTGTACAAAGACCAGCCAGTCAGTAAAAAAGCCTGGATGAGTGGCAACATGCAATTACATAACTGATATTAAGATTGTTGTAACTAATTTGGAGAGCAAACATAAGCATGTACTACAAAGTGTCATTTCCTGATTACATATTGCAGCTCAATCCCACACAAAGAGGACGGTTGCATTTGGAAGTAATTCTGTTTACTAAAGCTATGTGTTTGTAAGATTATAGTCACATATTGAGTATCAATCTAGAACAACAAAAAAAGAATGGAATTCTATACAGGGGATACAATGGAGGACGAGTATACAATGCTACAAACAATGTATTCTGAGAAGAACACTACCAGAGAGACAAAGATCCTGAAAATACAGAGACTGAAGAACCACACAGCACTGTTTTGCAAAGGCAATATTGCTAATGAAGTTCAAAATAAAGCTAATGAAGAGAAGAAATGCAACAGGATTTTGAATTTAAAATATCACTTTTATATATTTGACTCATATATTTAATACTGCTTTCCTTAGTTACCTACATTGTTATCTTCATTCTTTGTGAACTTGTATGTAAAAAAAAAAATCACCATCTTATTTAAAATAAATTACAGGAGAAGAACGAGACAGTGTCTGCAGTTTACAGAGCTATCAATAATAGTATTAAGAATTAGGTATAGGTATGAATTATCTCACTCATGAAAAAATTCAATAAAAAGTGCTGGTAAACAAAACATTACGTATTTTCTTTGCTTCTGTCATTTCATACATACCCATAACAAATAAATCCAATTCCATGAACCACAATAAAGAAAAACCACTGGTGAATACAAAATAGAATGAAAACTGTGTTCTGTATACCAGACCCCTAGTTGAGGGTAAAAAGACAGAGACAGAACTGTGTCTGGAAAATTATGGAGGCATACTGCTGAACCCAGGACACAACAGAAAAATGATGAAATACAACATGTTTAGTATGTCGCTGAAACTGCAATGCTATTCCATCAAGGCCCAATACAGATATTCTCATGTACTTTGTAATGCAACACTGAAAGTTGTAGCAGTTTACACATTGGGAAGATAATGCCAGTTTCACTGCTGAATAAACAATCCTTTTGGTGCTCTAACAGTCATCTACATCATCTGGATGACAAACACGTTATTTGCTATTTTGTTTGTTATGCTACATTCCATTTACTAATGCTACTCACCCTTCCAGCAACAGCTGCTCCAGATTCTCTGCAACATTTGTAAGAAATTCAGGAGTGCACACAAGCTGATTGTATGAAAGATTAAGTTGCTTTAGAGTTGGACATCTGAGGTATGGATCCAAAGCAAAGGAAGGTCCAATGTCATTTCGAGAGATATCAAGATTTACAATACAATTCATTTTTAGTAAGTAAGTGGGAAAAGAAGTAAATCGATTACTGTGCAAATCCAGGTAAGTCAAGCACTTCAAGTTCTGAAAGAAAAGGATAATTTGTTTTTAAAAAGTTAAGCGAAAATATGAATTTATAGGTTTTAAATTGAGTTCTGTTTTATATAATTTATTAATTTACTTATATTTCTCTTATTATGAAAAGCAGCAGAAAATAGCAATCATACCAATGTAAACCACAATATTTCTATTACAGAATAAAATATAAAGCATTCTTCAACATTTATTAGTTCAGATTCATAAAATTTAACAGCTATAAATTGCCTGCATTTCTCAGTTCCATTTACATTATGTTACTCAATATAACATGTCCTAGAGCACTCCTCTGCAGTAAATGACTTAAAACAGTACCATGAAAATACTTTTATTTCTAGCTGAATATAAATCTACTGAATGAAAACTGAGCAAATGTATGAAGCATACAAAAATATACTTCCATATTTATAAGTAGTACTGTTATGGGTAGTTGTTAGAGACAAACAACTTATTGTAACTAATCTCAGCTTGTATTACATAAAATTAGGCAGAATTACTTCACACAGTTGTGCTGGGATGTTTGTAAGAGCATTTTGGTGGAGCTCCAGTTTCTCAAGATGTTCCAGATGACTAGTCAAGCAGCTATTCTGACTGATGGCATCAATGTTCTCCAGTTCATTTGACGAAAGATCTAGTGATTTAATATATTCCTTTTCTGAGATCAATGAAGAAAGACTGTCTGATGGTCTTAGATGTGGTGAAATCTTTGAGATGCTTTCTATTAGAACAAAACCATGGGAAAAATAGAAAAATAGCATTATTTCATTTATCACATTATTAAAATTAAGATCAATCAAACTTGGAATCTAAAAATGCAGAAGACAGCAAATGTCTGGATATTGGTAAGATTCAAATCCATGAAGACTTCTATTAAGAGAATTTTCTACGACAGTCGAGAAGAGATGGACACTTATGCACTGTACAACAGAAGTAACTTTTGAAAGCTAGTAAGGGCACTCATGAAATGTCATTGTTTGATTCTACATAAATTGTTTGTGAAGCCCAGGAAAAAAAATTCCTATATATGTGTTATGGCCACTCCATTGTAGTATTTACAAAACACACCCTCTTCTTCGCAAAGAAATACATAATCTGACAAAAGTCATTGCAAGCTATACTTGTGAAAGAATTAAGGATGCAAAATCTGTTCTATATGTTAAACTGTATAGTTTTCTTACTGGAGGGCTCATCTGAAGGCAAGAATTTTCTTCTTTGTTTCATTAACGGTTCATAATCTGAGCCAGGTCCCTAGAAGATCACAGAAGGGAAAAAACAGTTATGGACACATACGGATATGATTCTTTTTAATCAGAGCTTCCAGGGGAACTCAAAGAAACTGTACATTTCAATTAAAAATAACAATAGGTCACATTTCTATAAAACTTGCTGATTCATGCAGAATGAAAGAACAGTAGATCTGAAGTGTAATGGAAGTAGTCCATTTTTTGGCAACCTAAAATAACACTCACTAGGGAGGGGTGACAGGTTAGAGCAGGATATTACAAAAAACCCCTTCACTGGGGAAGCAAATGTCTATAGTCTCCTTTTACAGACAATGGAAAGAGACAAGCTGCTTTCAAAGGAGCCTGACTTTATTTCCACTGATTTGTCCTCTTATGTCTCTTTATAAAATCGGCCTCCATTCATCACAATAGCACTCTGAATATTAGTTCCACTAAGGTAATTAAGTCTTTGTGAACAGGCTGACAGTTTTTGTATCTGCAGTTGAACACCAGACCAGAAATTTGAGCAATTTCCAGGAATGTGCACTTTTTATTGATCATAAATTTCTGATTTCTCTCACCTATACAGTGATCTGGAGCACAGTAATTTCACAGGAATAAAAAGAAATATTAAATGGCAATGGCAGGTCAAGAGCCTATATGGTTACATGGCCTTTTCTAACACTTGATTATCAGCAATTCGCAGTAGGCAATGCAGATGGACTTATAAGAAGCCTGGAAGGAATAAGGATCTGACTTACCACAGAGTAGGAATGTCGTGGCATAGTAGGAGAACCTCTTTGAAATGCCATTTCCCTACAATATAAGTCAGCAACTGCAATGGAATTAGACTTCTTTTTGGTAAAAAGTGAACCTTCACTTCCTAGTGAAAAAACAAAACACAGGAGGACAAATAAGTAAGAAAAAGTATTTAGAATCATAGAATCATAGAATTGTTTAGGTTGAAAAAAACCTTTAAAATTATCAAGCCCATAAACCTAGCACTGCCAAGTCCACCACTAAACCATTTCCCTAAGCAGCACATCTACACATCCTTTAAATACCTCCAGGGACAGCAACTTAACCGCTTCCCGGGCAGCCTGTTCTAGTGCTTGACAACCCTGCCAGTGGAGAAATTTTTCCTAATATCCAATCTAAACTGCCTCTGGTGCAGCTTGAGCCCATGACCTCTTGTCCTATTGATTTTCACTTGGGAGAACAGATCGACCGCCACCTAACTACAACCTCCTTTCAAGTAGTTGTAGAGCGAAAAGATCTTCCCTAAGGCTCCTTTTCTCCAGGCAAAACAACTCCAGTTTCCTAGTAAGTCTTGTTCTCTAGACCCTTCACTAGCTTCATTGCTCTTCTCTGGACACACTCCAGCACTTCCATGTTGTTCTTGTCATGAGAGGCCCAAAGATGTTTCATAACACATCTTTGTACTACTGCAGCGTAAATAACATTTTAAAATAGAAAAAAATGCATTTAAATAGGTAAATTTGCACTCCCACATTTACTGAGAATGAAGTATCAAATGCCACTTTGAATTTAATGATTTGTGGTTATCTGCACCCAGTTACTGCTTCTCTTCCTAAAGCTACTTTTAAAACTCCTATTGGCAAAGCTTGCATTTTTTCCACTATAATTTACATATGACTTAACTTTTCTGTGTAGGACAACAAATAGTACCTATCAGTATGATACATCTGTGCTACAGTCCTACAGAAATTAAAACCAGTGCTGAATGATGTAAAGGAAAGAACAAAACAGAATCAAAACAATTCCTTTGGATTTTCTGATTCCAAAATTCAAATCCTTCATCTGTGATTACTTTAAGTACCCAACAGTTCTAAACCAACAGTGACTCCTGAACAAAAGAAAGTCATATTGGAAATCAAGGCCACTTACTCTTGCTGCTATGTTACCAATATTATGACAGAAATGCTGTAGGTTTTATAATTAAAGGCAGTCAGATTTCCTGACATGCTTGCCAAAAATGATGGTGGACTGAACACAGACTTGTCATTTACACTTTCTGATCAATGAGACATCCCTGAGATACCGCTTGTTTCACTTAATTTACTTGCTAGCAATACAGTCTTTTATACTGGACTTACTGTGCATGCTTTACTTACAGATAACCTAGCAAACAGGGATTTCTAGATCACAATACACCTGACTTCATGATGAAACAAACTGTGCTCTTGAAGCACTTGCTTTTTGCTGTAGACTCTAAAGGCAGCATATGAGAATAGCTCAGAAGCAGACATCAAAATAGTCAGTATCTAAATTTGGTTGGATGGATTCCAGCATTTCACTCTGCAAATGTGAATGCATGAAGTACTAACTTTAAATATGTAACTGAATAAAATGCTTTAAGGTCCTAATTTATTTTTTTTCTTTTCAAGGGAAGTACTCTATCTCAAGTACAAATAACAACTGATTCATGGGTATGGTCTAACCATGGTACACTAGATTTGGTTTATAAAAAGAAGAAAGAAAACCAAATACCTTCACTATCAATATCATCGCTCAAAGGAAAAAGACTGTCCACTAATGGGTCAGAAATGAAATTCCAATCATAGTTTTTATCCACTCCATCCTCAGAGAAGTTTGAATCAGAGGAAGTTCTTGATCTATCCTCTGAAATATTCTTCATCTGGAATTTAAGCACCATTCTTGCTAGTGCAGAACCTGCATCTGTATGTAAAAAGAAACGAAAAAGATAGCATATTATCCAAGAAACACAAATAACTTAAAAAAAAATAGCAGAAATATGTGATTTATTTTCAAGGTTTGGCAGCCTTTCTACAACCAGCTGAATGCTATGAAGAGATCTTCAACTGAGTATCTTGATCTAAACCACTTAGGTACGACCATCAAGAAATATTAAGACATTCTGTATAGCAAAATTTATATATACTCACTTTGTTTTCTTAATGGAGTAAGTTTATCTGGGAACAAAGGAATGAGCCACGAAGGTTCTAGTCTCCCAATACCAAATCCTCCAAGACATATACTGCTGTTGGTGATATCAAGGCTAAGTTTCTTTAAGAGCAAGCTGACGATTTGACTATCTCCTCTCTTTATGCTGATGGTTAAAGCACTCCGAATATCCTGCTCTCGAGCACCATTGGCTAATAGCAATTCCACTAATTTAGGATTATTTCCTTTCTCACAGACCTAACAAAGAAAAGCAATCAAAAACATTCATGTGAAGCACTCAACAGCTCAGACTCCATTAAGAGACTTGTCTCAAATTCAGATTCGTTGTATTTTTATGATCATGTCTTTTTTTCAGTTCCCTACCTCACAGAACATATGTCTGCCTAAGGCATCTGCGTACCAACTCCCATTTTCCCGAAGTGTTTGCCCAAAATACAACAAATACCTGAGTTCTGAAATTTCTGCCATGAGTGCAAACAATTTCCAGTCAAAAATGAATGGTAATTTATATTGTCTGGTTATTGCATGTAGTCTATGGCAATTCCATTTATTTATCTGTTCCTTGGAGAAAAGACACTTGCGGTTATTTTGCCGTGTCAGCTGGATATCAGATAAACAGACAATGGTGAGATTCATCAAGCCTTGCCTTGTTCCAGGGAGCTCAGGTCCACTGGCTTTACTCCTTCCAACCTCTCACCAGAGCTACACAGAGCAGTGTTGACTGTGAATATTACAAATCTTTTCAGAGATACTTCCAGTTACTTCAGTATTTCCACTGTGGTTTGCTAACAGTGATGTGACTACCTGAGACTCCATGGATTGATGGCTGGTTCTAAACCCAGCCAGCTCTCCCAGAAATGAACACTTCCTAATTCACTTCAGACAGGACTGATGGGGCTCTCTTGGCACGGAAGCAAAGTTAACTTTGACACTGAAGCAAAATTAAGAAGTGCTCATACACTCCGTTACTCACAAAAAATTTTAAGGGCAGTCATATTTAGCAAGTAGCACTTATAACCAGGTGGGAACAGCCTCTCTCTCGGCATGGCTGAATCCAGATGGGATGTTTGCCTGCGGCCTTATTTAGGACACCAACATATTTCAAGTAGTTGATGTTCGGGATGTGGCAACTCTCTGGACAGACCATGGAACTGCAGGTAGTGTGACTGCAGGCATTCCAAGATATTATATTACTACAGCTGTGTTAATAAAAATTCAGAAATCAAACTAGAACAGCTAAATCAGCACAAAATCTGACTATTAATTTTTAGGTACAACACAAAGTAAAAAAACCCCAAATCCACCATTCCAGACAAAGCCATTCTGGGTGAAGTCTTTGCAGGACTAGAACAGAGTGGGAATAAGCACACTGAAACTTATCTTCGCACAGTGCTGCCTGCTGGCCCATCTGTACTTAGCTTCACAGAGCTTAGAAAGAGATGACTCTGCACTATCAGCTCATGGACTGGGCTTTAATGGGCTTGATGCTACCTATGCCTGATTAGTTCAGAAAAAAAATGACTGGGACTTTGCAAAGCTTGGGCTCTAGTCTTCTCCCTCAAAAATGAGCTAAAGCTAATGGTAAGTCAGTACTTGACTGAATTCAGGTTTGCATGTAAACAGGGTAAACAATCAGAAAGCATGGACTTTAAAGTGAACTTGTATCAGAACCGAACTGGCAGTGTGGGCGTATTCCAGGTGCGAGTGAACCTGCAAGTTTCAATAAAGTGAAGGGTGTTTCAATGAACATCAGGCTGAGTCTGCAGTCACTGTGAGTAGCAATGGTTAATATCAATCCAGTCACAGTTAGACCACAATGGGTATTGGTGCAGTGTTCTGCCAAATATGTGTTTACATGAAAAGAGAAAGGAACACAAAAGCACAAATTTTAAAGCAATAAAACTATATATTCCATATATTACCTGATAGATCAAAGAGTTTGTCTTTGTCTTCTTATTAATATCAGCTCCAAGTAGAAGTAAACATTCAGCCATAATACTATTGTACTCAGTACATGCTTTTTCCAGCATCATATTTTTTAAATCATCATTTTCAGCTATTTTAGCAAAACATTTACAGCACAGGCTTTGAAACTGAATGGGAAGACAACAACCAAAGTTAGGAGAAAAAAAATCACCAAACTTCCTCAACTGTGGAGCTGTCAAAAGAGAGAAGATACCTGTCGATCTCTCTTGTCCGTGAAACACATAGACATCTGATAGAAAATGACTGTATCAAATGATTCATGTACCAGCAGCTTTGCAAAACAAGGTGACAAGCCAAGAATTGACAAGATTGCATGAAATCCCTAAAAACACAATGAGAAGACTGAAATAAGAACAGTGGTAAAAAGAGTTATTTTAGAACAGATCATGCAACAAAATTAAATTTCAACCAAAAGATATGTGCTTCAATTTTTTTTTTTGTTTTGGTTTGCTTTTAAACATGCAATAATTCATTAACTGGAGAAGACTGGGAGAGAAGGCAAAACCACCAGGCGTCTCTGAGTTTATACAGCTGTAGTTTCATGCATGTTTAGCTGACTCACTTAAGCAGATATTAACTGACACTTTGAAAAGCCAAATTATGCACCATAGTATCTGGCAACATCCTGCCTGGCGGTGACAAATGTACTTGTGATTTCCTGAAAACGTACAGAGGAAACAATCTCCTCCTAAGGATATGGGATAAAGATGCATCCCCTGTCACAGTGTGCTGCTCTGTAACCCTTAAATGGGAGAAAAATACATAGTCTAAAGGCAAAATGCAACAGATGCATCTAAAAAATAAAAAGAAGTACAAAATTATCCCATGATTCTACAAGTAGGGCTCTCCTAGAAGGGTGAACTGGGTAAATTAGGGACTCTTGAGACGAAATCACTTCAGGCAACTTCCTTATTCCATCATATTATTTTGATTTCTTTTTATATTGGTTGCTAAGCTGAACTTGGAAGGGCTGGGGGAAAAACAGCAGTAAAGAAGGGAGGCTGGACTTGTGATGTTTTCACATTGATCTGAAACAGAAATACAGAAACTCTCATAGGAAGCTGATCTCACAGGCAAGCTCCATTCCGCCAGAAAAAATGAAACTGGCAATAGATGGGGAAAGTTTCTGAAGCAGAAGAAACAGAACTTGCACACGAGGCGGACTGAACATGTGCCATATTCACTTGCCATAACTCCCATATTCAGAACTATATTCAAAGTCTGACATATTCTAGTATTCCAGTAATATCCTTCTTAAATACAGCATTCCTACACTAAGCTTATTGCTGGTGACAGGGCTGGGACTAAGTTATTTTCCATTACTTTTCAAAGAAGGGCAATCAATACTATAATGACAATTACTTCATTAAATATAGTTTGACTGAATGACTAACTGAGAAATTTGTTCTAGTTTGCAGACTTCAGGAGTCTTCTATACTAACACCTAAACCTATGCTTACATACTCTGGATTGAATATATGCCTCCAAGAAAACCATCTCTACCGCAAACATACTGGATTAATTAAAAAAGGCTTACACTAATGTAGCAATTGCAATAAAATAAAGGAAGTAACTGGAATAAAGAATTATACTTAAAATATAACTACATTAAAATAATTTTCCAAGTTTTTGACATTCACTTTTGTCTTTGTACGTAGAAATAAAACATACATGCATCTGGATTTCAGTGACCTCTTTAAATCGTCGCAGAGTAGAAACCAGAACTGTTGATAGGACATGCATAGTCGCAATACACAAAGTCTTCCTTGTGATCAAAGAGCGTAGAAGACTCAAACCTAAACACTGTATGTCTAGGAAAAAAAGAAAAATGAATGATGTTGCTTATTCAGTCATTCTGAGTGGAATAAACCCATGACCTAAGTAGTGTTATATTTCTAATATTCAAGGAAATTATTTGCATAAGCTCCTACAGGACCAGGCATAACTAGAGGTAGATGAACCTGAGGATTGTGCAGTTCTGCAGCCTTTTCTTGTCATATAGCCTACATCATATTAATACTGAAGAGAGTAATAGATAAGTTACAGCTATAAGTTAATCAGCCCCTCCTACTATTCTACTAACATAATACCTTCCTTACCTTGTTCATCTGGATACATCTGTAGGGTGTGAAGTACAGTGTCAGTAGCTCCTTGCTGGGTTAAAATTTCTAGCGCACCCGTGCACTCAGCTACCGAAGCAAGTAGTTTTAATCCACACTTCTGAATGCCAGGGTTTCCAATAAACTAATGGAGAAGTTAACATAAAATGAGATCAAGGTTTGCTGCTTACAATGACAACAGAAGAGTTGCTTGTTCTTAAAGCTGCTCTATAAGAAAAAACAATTTTTCTTAAAGTATGAGAAATTACAGTGGGTGTGGCAATAAATTACAATAGTCACAACTTCAAAAACGTTTCCTTTTCAACCATTGGTTTCAGCTGCTCATAACCTCCCCGGATTTTCACCTTTGATTCTGGAAACATTCCCTAGGGAGTTTTGTAATGGAGGGTGGGCTTTTTTTTCCACTCGAAGTTTCAATAAAACCATTCACAAGTTCACACCATTTTGCTAGGACAAAGAAAGTGAGAAGATTCACTTCCTTTGTGGTTAAAAAGGAACATAAATGGGGCTCTTTGAGGACCAACACACTCAATAAACATGGTACTAACTGGAAAAAAAAAAAGAAAAGAAAAAGATATGAAGCAACATACCTACTACCACAACCCATCAAGATTTTAAGCTTTAGGTTCAGTTACATAGCAATTCAACAGGTTACTTGTGACAGTTTTTCCCAATTTTCCCCACTTTTAGATGGAAGAAACTTAGAAGAGGCCTGGATTTGAAAGTGTGCATAGCTGGCACAGTGACTTGCAAGTCTGTAAAATTATTTCAGTGGAGTTATGCCCATCTTTCTCCTTATTCCTCCTCTATTTTGTCGTTAAATTGTGTTATTTTCTAGCCCTTCTGGTTGATAGAAGTAGTACTGCAAAATACAAACCAGTTGAGTCAGAAAAAGCAGTCAGGAGGTTTGGGGGGGGGGGGGGACGAACATTGTTTTTATAAAAACAATTTA
>JAOEHY010004233.1:0-65295 GCA_025447955.1 Psilopsiagon aurifrons | reverse complement strand
GTCTGAAGGCACTTCCTCTCACATGATGTCAACAAAGAATTCACAAGGGTTGCCCATAGCCTTCTGGAAGGACTGCCGGCTCCCCGTCAGCTCCGGAGGCACGGAGCTCAGTTCCCTTACGGGGGGCCCTCCGGGGGGACCGCTCGTCCCATAGACTTTGGAGCCCAGCTTGGGGAGATTGTAGAGGGGTGGCACTCCTGGAGGCCCATAGGAGTGGTGGCTTCTCTCGCTGTGGGTGGCAGAGCCGTGGCTCCGGTGGCTGAGCTGGCTGAGGGGCCGCTCGCGCCGCACGCCGCTGGCGCCGCTGCGAGCGGTGTGGTCGGACTCACTGCCGCTGCCGTTGGACTTGCGGTCCTTGTCCCTGCCAAGAGCTCTCCTGCTGGTCTCGCTGGTGCTTCGGTTCGAGCCGCTGCTTTTGCTTCCTAAAGGCCCCAGGTGAAAAGGGAGACATGGAAAAGGAATTAGCTCACATTCGACGGTGGCTCCTGCATCAAGTGATGCGGGTATGAGCGTTGTAATGGCAACAGCGATGACAAAACCAGGTCTGAACGTGCTGTTGGTGGCTTATGGGATTTGGCAATGACAGTTGGTAGAACAAAGCTGACAGGGTTGTGCCATGCACAGGTACACGTAGACACCTCAGAGCTTGCACAGTGAAAGCAGCAGCTAGCCTAGAACCAGAACTGAAAGCCGTCTGCTCTGCTGCCACCCCACTGACTGCAGGGAGGGGAGGAGCAGGAACAGAAAGGAGAAGCAAGCATTTGGGTTTTGACTCAAGCAAACAAGCTTCAGTCTAGTTGTAACTGTCCCTGGTACCTTCTATTGGCAAAAGCTTCTCAAGAAGGAACTCATTTGCCTTCTCTATCATCCTTGGTCACAGCAGGGACAAACCAATGTCCTTTCAAATCACAGAATCCAGGTTGGAAGGCACCTCAAGGATCATCTGGTGCAATCTATCTTAGCAAAGTATGACTTCTGTTGGCTTCAACGGAGATATTAATATGGATTCAACTGCCTCCACTACCAAGATTCATTAAGGTGAGCTTCTTGCTCCCTGAGCTGTCATTTCAAATGTCTCATAACAATCTTGTAGTAACAATGAGGAGAGGAGAAACTACCTGTTAGCAGGTCAACTGGTACAGCCTTGCTCCAAAGAATAACACAGAGATCACCTCCAAGAAGGAGCTCTGTAAGCTCTCCAGCATGGCACATGTTCATAGTGGAAGAAAATGGACAGTTTAACCCTTCCACAGCAAATATGCCTCTATCTGTATCTCCTGATGCATTCTGTTGCCAAACACTGCATTAGTCTCAAAACATGACATGCGCTGGGCTCTGAAGCAGGGCTCTTGTTCACCGGATGCATTCAGCTATGATCTAACTTTGCACAAAGAAGAGAGGGTCCAGAAGAAACTCAGTTCTAACACTCTACCCTGAGAGTGCCCAATGCAGTCTCATGTCCCAGTACTCTTTAATAGCAGCCTGAGACATCTGGGCTGTGCTCAAGTGCCTTTCAGTATAGGGAGCATTGAAAGGGCACTGGTAGATAAATGCAATCCATATGGATGACATCACTAATAAATCAGGAGCTGGGATTATTCATTGTATGAAGGGCAGTGAGGAGAGTGGTGATGGGATTTTCCCATCTCAGTGACAGATGATGTATCTGATGCCATTCCCTCTGCAGCTGCTGCAGCACAGTCACACAGGGGCCAGACAGGTTGATAGGCTAATGCCACACTATTGGACTATTGTATTGAGACAGGTTGAGGGTCCAAGACAAGTAAAAAGGGAAAAATAAAGAATAAATAAGAAAAAAATACAGCTAAACATTTGGGTCACAAGAATCTAAATGATCATGCTGTGAATTCATTGTTATGGAGGCATTTGAAGCTTACCAATCCCCTAGAGTCAGCCATTCCTTTATGAATCCTTCAGTCTAATGCTTGCTCAGGACAAAACAAGGGAACAACAGTTACAAACAAGAAACAACACAGAAGTGTAGTTTCCAAAAGAACAAGAGTTGAAACCCTTCAAAATTGAACACCTTGGTGCCTTTCACAAGGCTCTCTTTAGGCAGTAACACAGCTCGCATGGATGAAATACCAAACCTTTCCTATTCCAGCACCAGAGATCTCATGATCCCACATCATCACATGCTTCCCAGTACAAGCAGTTTGCAGATCTAAAAGCTTTGGATACCACTGTGAGCTTCCTCACAGACATTTCTTAGTTTGAGATCAGGTGGGCTCAATAGGTCTAAAAGTTCCTGTTATGGAACTGTTTTGCAGCATCTCACTGGTTCTGGTGAACAGGAAGAAGCCGCATCCAAATTACTGGATGTTCACCACAAAACCACAGAGAATCCTCAGCCTTGCTTTAATGGCAGCATTTCCGAAAGCAAAACTCACTCTGGAGATGATTTAAAAGCCCCCAGACCATCTGTACAGACAAAACCCACATCTCTTTTAGTTAGTGAGGTTTAAAGATGAACCAAAAGTTATCCTAGGGCAGAAAAGGAGGCGGTCAGGTTTTTAATCCATGCAGTATTACCTTTTTTGCCCTGTCATGTATTACAGAAGAGACTCTCCTCCCTGTGAGCAGTGTTTCAGCCCTGTAAACCATCTGCTGGCCACCTCATGCTTGTCTCACACAAGAAAAGGGAGTGATTTTCCTTTTGTACTGAGCACTGAAGTGAAGGCCAAGAGCCCTTTGGTTCTGACCCCTGTTCCATCAGCAACATAATGGCCTAATTTCTAGCAACAAGTGCCCCCACTCTTACCAATGGCTCTGACCTCTAAAAGGAGGGCAACAGTTTACCTGTTTTAACAGGGTGGACAACTGAGTCATTAATGTTGGCCTGATCACCATTATCCAAGCACTAGTTTACCATGTGGTGCTCTTGGGTAGGAAAAGCACAGATGCCCAGGCTACCAGCTTGGCTCTAGCTCCCACAGGCATTTTGCATGGGGTTCAGAATTACAGCACAACCATAACCAGCATCTTTTCCAACCTCTTCTGTTCTACTGACTCAGTTAAAGCATCGCTGGCGGTTTCAATACAGAGCTGAAAGGCTAACTCACTCCATCACATACACAGAATCCATGCAGGTAGCACACAAATCCACAAGACAGGAGCACAGACAGCACAAAGGAACTCAAGCAAATGGTTAGGGATAATGACAGCTGTAGGAATAAACCCCAGATGAACCAGGTTACCTTCACTTTGCTGGCTCCCTGCGCTGCCGCTACCATAGCTAAAGCCTGGGTCTTGGTACGCTGGTGGAAAACACGGAGGGGGCAGAGGATACTGATAGGGGTATCCTTGGCCTAATGGCCAGGGAGCAGCAGGATGTGGAAGTGGAGCAAGGGTATCCTGATCCGAGGCTCCGCTGGAACCATTGTTAAGGTTCAGTGCAGCCATATCTGGAAAAGAGAGAAACGGTGAAGGCTCTGTCCTTACCCAGCAGCTGGCTCCTGCACATTAACAGCATTAACAGAGACCAGAGGGATTCAGCCTCCAGGGATCACTCAAAATACTGCCAGGCATCACTATCTACCACTGGTACCAAGGTATCTCTGCAGCATTTCCATAAGCCAAGGAGGAACCATCCCCATTTTTCAGCTTGGAATCAGAGTATGCCTGACAAGCAGGAAGCCTGTGGCATCACCAGAAATAGATCCTGCTTTCTTGAGCCTCGGTGCAACGCTCTCCTTGCTAAGTTCATCCTCTTCCAAGTGGTCTAAGAACAAACATCAACCACTTGTCCTGCAACTTCAGAGCACCCACTTGTGAACTTCTATAGGATTCTCTCTCCTCTCTAGGTCCTGCGAGCAGACCGCACACACCTCTTTACCCTTTACAGATGAGGAACTTACTGCCACAGAGGTCTCCAAAGACATAATAGCACTGTTCTGAGAAGGTGATTTTGTTCACAGTGTGCCTGAGGTAGCCGTGTTTTAACATGCTGCTGGCGTATTTTCGTGCCTCCCGTCGGTCTTTGAAGCCTTCCACGTGTGTGTAAAGCCAGTCAACCACATCTGCTCCTAAAATGGGAACACAAAGAGGAGACCCAGGATCAGCAGAGGCAAATCGAGCTTCATGGGTTTCTAATGTTCACATTGTCACATAGACCCCTAGCACTGAATAAAAACGTGAACAGGCAGCAATCTTGTTGCAAAGAGCTTAAAAGATTAAAGACTCGGCCTGACTGCTGAATGAGTTACACTAAACATCAATAAAGCAAGCAAAGAATCATCTCGCATCCATTTGGACACTACATTAACAGTGACACCAAATAAGCACACACAAAACGCTATAGTTTCATTGTTCAACCCCTTCTGAGCTGCAGTAATGAAAATGACACAGGATTTACAGAACAAAAGTGACCGGAGAGTCACCTTCCTCCAAAGAGCTGGATTCCAGCCCCTTTCTCAGCAAAAAGTAACTATAACCCAGACTGACTCTTAGTGCTTCAGGTCACAGGGCAATGAGAATCAAAGGCAGACCTATGGTGATTTAATTAAGATGCTTTATTAAGGCTGTGTGGCTGCCTGGAACGTGCAGTATTGGCTGTCCAAGCTCAAACATGAACTATTAGTTCTCTTCTGCCTCACTTAAGAGTTGCTCACAAATCCCAAATCAAGTGAATAAAGAGGTCACAGACAGGGAAAAAGAAGTTCCTCTAAAGACAGTGTCTTCAGCTTATTTCCTAAACCCCACTGTTTTCTTTCCCCCCAACATCTCTGAGCTGCTTACCTATCACTGCATTGGAGATGGTAATTTTCAACCACATCCTGTCCCGAATTTCAAGGCCTGAGTCTGGCAGCTGCATCACCTTGACAATGGTAGCCATGTCACTCTTCACAGTTAAGGGAGATTCTTCTAATTCTAAAAGAGAGAAAGGTCACATGCTTCCTTGACATGAAACAAGTCCTAAACCAAACTCTCAGCTCCCAGTTTGGATGAAACGTTCCCAGACGCAGCGTTACCAAAACCAGCCCCAAAGGTTCCCAAATGCACCCTCAACAATGGCATCAATTAGGAACTTCACACCAATTCTGCAGAGATTGTGCTCATTGCAGCTGGTTCAGTCATTGAGATGCTGAGCCCCTGCAAGTCATGACTTCAGGTCAGTGCTGCACTCCTTCAATCCATGAATGCCATGAACAGCCTCTGCCCACCCAATAGTTCAGTGCACTGAACGCAAAACTCTGTAGGATAAGGTCCTCTGGCTTGTTGTTTAGTTTTTCAGCTGTCAGGAATAAAGCCCATCTGCACAGAAAAAGATGACAACCACGTCTCAATCAATGTCCATTTGGGTATTTTAAGAGTTGGACATCAGCATAACTGGGGAGAGTTGAAATTAGAACAGAAAGCTTCCATCATCAGGGTAAAGGCTAGTGGTTTCCTTCAAAATAAAGCTTCCAAGATCCCCACAGTGGCAGCTTTGCAAGGCAGCAACTCACTCAGTGCAGCATTACTTTGTCCTGCAGACACTTCAAATACTGCTACTCCCAACTGCAGTCATCACTGCTCCATCCATATTTCACATACACTTGAGGCAGAGCAGTCTCACCAGGGGCTTCATGCTTTGCTTATCGATTTTCACAACAGAACAGGGCTGACATTCACCCTGCTCAACTGACGTGCCTACCAGAGGAGTCTAGTTCCTTTAGAAACTCCTTCTCTACCATACATAGAGGCAAAGTAGTATCTCATATTGAAAGCCCAGTGGGATGAATCTGGGTTCAAGAGCCCACCAGCCTTGTGTTATGTACAGTACTCAATCATCCTGACTATGTTCTTTGGATACAGCACCTCCTTCCTGCTCCCATCTTCTCAGCCCAACAAAGCTCATGTTTCCAGGAGTTGAGCACATGTACCCTGTGTTTTCAGACCCTTCCAGCAGGAATTGAGAAGCCCTCCTCCCCTTGCTTCTCCCATATCACCCACCTTTTGAAGCACAAGGGAACCGATTTTGTTCTTTTCCAGCAACCCCAAACTTTGATAAGAGGCACAACAAGCGTGAAGCAATGAGAGCTGAAAATGCTTCTTTCAATATGTGTGCTGCTAAAATGCCTGCAAACATCCCACAGCATCTCTGCACGCAGTTTCAATACTTCCAAAGCTTGAATAAACAGAGTTTGCTTTTGCTTTAGGTTAGTTTGGTTAGTGGCAAAAAGCAACGTGTTTGTCTGGGGGTGGAAAAAACCCAATACACCAATACTCAAGTAAAGAATGTGGGAAGCAATAGACTGTATTTGCTTGGAGACCTGAGATCTGCATATAAGGAACAACACTGGCAAGGCAGAGTTCAACACTCACAGTCAACTGCAAGAGAATATTCTCCTGCATCAGGCAGAACACTGCTGAGGAATAGATACTTCTTAAAGCAGTAATTACTATGAAACACCTCAGGCTGCCTTGGTTTGCATAGAACTGTTTCTAAACAAAATGAAGAGCTAGCACAGAGTGATTCCTACTGTGTGGTGGTGATTTGTACAGCCCCAGAATCTCAGCTACTTTAACCACTAGCACCAGTGTGATGGTGGCTGTGCAAAGGCTTCAGATATAACTTTGCTTTGGATCTGGAGGCTGGAGAGCAAGAGAATGCCACTCAGAAGGGAAGCAGTTATTTAGTCCATTTCCATTATCCTGGCCTTGCTGATAAAGTAAACCAGGAGACATTCACAATGCTTAAAACAAGGACCCATGAAACAGACTTGTCTAAGATGACTCTATTAATCCACTGCTTCCCCTTTCACAGCCAGATAATACAGAACAGATACAGTATTTGTTTCAAATACCAGTGACTCTGGCCTCAGAGGATCCGCAACAGAGAATCCTGAACATGAAAAGCGAGAACCCCCATGTTGCAGGAAGCTCTCGGTTCTCTGAGATAGCCGTGCACAGCCTTTCCTCTCCTCCTCCATTTCTCCCCAGCTCTGTCTTTCCTGCCAAAGAGGTTCACACAACAGGTACACATTGTACCTGGGGCTCCAAGGTGCTGCCTGCCCTGGCTGGGGGGGGGGGTAACAGGACTGAACTGTTAAGCAGAGGGTCACAGTAAAGGTCAAGGGTCCTCCGCATTTTCTTGCATTCAGGAAAGGAAACTGTGTCAGTCACTGGCATAGAAATGAGAAGCTCTCTCCAGAAAGGCGGTTCTGCTCCCAAATAACCTTTATTTTAAAAGAAGGATTGAGAGGGACATTACATTTGGTTTTTCCTTATTCAATTAATTGTAAAGGTATAAAAAAGTGTAAAAGAAGGCTATGTGAATACCAGTGGAAGATTTCCTATGTGACACACCACTACCATCATTACCCAGTGACATCTACCTGAAGGAAATCATTTCAATTCATTAAAAACCAGTTAAATGCAAGGAGGAAGCTCTCACGTTCATCTAAGGGGATAAAGGTGGAGATCTGCCTTGTAACTTTAAAAGGGACCAGAAGCCACCTCTTCCTGAATGTGAACCACTGTGTTAACTTCTGACCTTCAGAGGAAGGTTTTATGCTCCCCATAAGAATCACAGGTTTAAGAAAGCATTCAAGAGTTGTGTGGTGCTGTCGGTTTCATGGTGCTTGTGGCCGGGGTTGGGTTGTGCACAGCTCTGCACTGCTGGCCCCGAGCAGAAGGCACCTGCCCTGCGCTGGCCGCAGTGTGACTTACTTTCCGAATCGGGAATTGAGCTTGTTAGTGAGGAGCTGGTAGATGTGGTGATGCTCATGGAGGGGCTCATACCGTAACGGGGGTACGCTCCCGTCATGGCTGTGGTATGAGAGATCCAGGCTGCAGGGTCAATTGGCCTCACTGGTTCAGCTGCAAAACAACCAGGAAGGGAGAAGGAGAGATATGGAATCAGATTGGCAGTAAACATGGAGAGTAGAAGAGTAGAAGGAATCTAGAGTTCTAGAGCAGAAGGAATGGTTTAGGGTACACAAGTCCTGATAGTACAACTGAGATCATCACAGCATAAGGGAACAAAAAGCACCTTGCCAGCAGTAGCTGGATTCCTCTAGCAATTGGATTAAACATAGCAGGATAAAACCACGACATTCCTGTTCTTGTAGCTGCAGTAGGAGTGAGGTATTCCCCTGTATGGGAAAGATGTAACGAGTCCAGTACTAATATTTCACTATAATTCCATACCATGAGATAGAGATTCTCATTTTGCCATGACATGAAGCACTACCAAATGCTTTGCCCCACGTGATGGGAAGTTCTCTCCCTACTTCTAAGGGTCTTGGATCTAAAATAACCACTCAGAAGGTGAATCTTCTGCTGAAGGTGAATCAGAACAGCAGCTTTAGAGCTCTGTATTTGCAGAGATGGAGCATCATGGACTCTTCCCCCCGGAAATGTTTTCAGCAGCCTTTTAGGACTGGCACGGTCTTTCAAGATAAATAGGTAAGACATATAAAGACCAGTTGAAGAGACCAGTGCCAGTGAAAGTCACACTCAGACCTTAAGAAGAGCACATAGCAGGTCATTTATAAAGTTGGGATTTTTCTAATGATTCCTAAGGACCTTGACTGGGTGAGCTCCCACAGTCTGCACCAGTCCACTGCACTAATTTCACTGGACAATACCATCCTCATCCTGGAAGGACTGGTAACACCCTGGTGGTTAACTGGTTTCAATATCCTAAGCAGAGCACTCACCAGTAGGAGGCATCTGTGTGTTTGACACATGAGCACAGATCTTTCACAGCTACCCAAAGGTTTATGTAAGAGCCTGATCCAAAGCAGTGTGTATCTCAAACCCCTGCCTCCCAAACCAAACACAACCCAACTTCAAAGCATCAAACTTGTAGGGAATGGGAATCTGTTAGAGGCCAAAATAGCTGAAAATGCCCTGGACCTTGAGGGCTCCACAGCAACCCAGCAAAGAGCACAATTATGTACTCACCCCTGGGGATGGTGAAATAACTCCTGGGAGTAGGGTCCCAGCATTTGGCTACTGTTAGGCTGATAGGTCTAGGAAGAAAGAAAACAAGGGTGACTCTCAGCTCTCCCTACAGAAGTTGAAACTGCTACAATGCGCTCTCTAAAACGAACGTATTCCTACCCAACAGCTGCCAAGTACATTCTCAGAATGCTTTCGAGATGCTTGTCCGAGTGTTTTCAGTATGAACAGGTACCAGGATGTTGCTGGTTTTACATAGATCATGAGCACTGCTGCTGAAATCTGGTCAAATGATCAGCTCTTGAGATATTAAACCACTCCTCACATAAACAAATAGTGCTCCTGAAACCAGGCAACTCCTAGTTTGTGTTGGCTGTGGCTGGCACATTGGAACCAGTTTCACCTACTCAGCATTTACACCAAGATGTTCAGAGTTGAGATAAACTGGCTGCTTATTGAGCTCAAAATGTTGATTTCTCTGAGGTTTGCCCAACACCAACAACTGCAGATAGAGAAGAGGCAACAAGAGATTCGGGAAGATGCTCACCCTGGTTTGGAGACTATTTCCCGTAACACCCGAACTGCATCATCGTTGCTCATGTTCTCAAAATTGACATCATTCACCTGCAATGTTGCAGAAAGCAGAGGTCAGAAAGGGAAAGACACTTTCATTATCTGTTTCCAATGTTATTTGCCTTTTAAGTGTTCCCATTCCTCTGAGCAGCTGCAGAAATGCTGCTTCTCTGAGCTCACAGAGAATTACAGAGTTCAGTGATAACAGTCATTGTGCCACATTTCTCTGAGTATGAATGAATGCTGTTAACTGATCCCCAAGCCCATTGATCTGGTGGGATGCCTGAGTTGAGCCACCAGTATAAGCCCTCAGCATGTACGTCTGGACATGGACCAACCTGCAGAAGCATGTCTCCTGGTTCAATTCGGCCGTCTGCCGCCACGGCCCCTCCTTTCATAATAGAGCCAATGTATATGCCACCATCACCCCGGTCATTGCTCTGTCCTACAATGCTGATTCCCAGGAAGTTGTACTTTTCTATATAGATAGAAAGGGGAGGGGAGGGAGGGAGAAGCAAACAAAGTGATTGACAGTGAGTAGATAACACCATGTTACTTCAGGTTTGAAAACTCAGTTCTCTCAGTGCATCAGCAAGGGCCCTGTTTGACTCACAATTAGGCTGCCCTGTTGGCATGTGTCTGCCTGGCATGTTTAGGGAAAGGCAGCAGGAAAACACTGCTAAAGACATTATTTTTTCATACAGGACACTGAAAAGTTACATTCAAAACATCACCAAGAGAAACAACATTGAAAAGACATGTCTACACCTAGAAATTAGGCACCCCATCGGCATTAGGCAATGTTTTTTCCACACCTCAGAGTGGCTGGAAGGATTTAGTGCTATTGAGAGATGCTGAGCTGGCAGCTCTGCACAATGAAATGTGTGAGCAGCAGAAACACAAACCTTCTACTCTTGCTCCTAAATGCCTGACCCCTTACCCTTCCTAGAAACAAGAGCAGAGCTCCATATCCTGGAATCCCAGCTCCTTCCCTGGGCTTCTTGGAAGCAATATTAATCTGCTTGTGCAAATAGCTCAGAGCTATCCAGTATTGGACTGGAATTCAGCAGCAACTCTCATCTGCCATTCCCTTTAGTCCAGTTGGCATCCTTTCAAATGAAAGAGCTTTCTACTGTCTCCAAAGGCCACAACATAACAAAATACATCTGCGTCACTTGAAATTCATCATCAAAAAACATTGCTTATCCTCTTACCCATGTTGAGTGTGACAGTGATGATGTTTAGGGACATAGTGGAATCAGTGATGCTGCTGAACGAAGACGACTGCAAAATACAACAAAAATTCTCAAGGTTTTAAATGGCTCAGAGAAAAGACACTAAAAATAACTCATGAGGATGAATTCAGTGGGCACTGATTTATAGGTTTCCACCTGGAAAGTATCCAGAAACCACTGCTCTTCATTTAGAAGCTGTAAGGAAAGAAATCTGAACATAACGTGTACTTTCTCCGAAGATCTGTTTAAATATACACAGAGCAAGTTCCTGCACTGAGGTTTCTCAACTGCACTTCCCCTTGCATCATTACTGCTTCCTCACTCCATGACTGACAGGCAGGCATTTCAATAGCTAAGTGCCCAGTGTAGTGTGAATTATTACATCCACGGTTCCTCCCTTGAGAGGGGAGTGAACAACACACGATCCTTCAGGCAGTGAGAAGACAGACGCTCCCTCCCTCCAAAATGAACTACAACTGTGCTTATCAAATACCTTCTAAAATCAGTTCTTGCAATAAAATGCATTTATACCAACTCTTTCATCTGTAAGCACTGATGTTTATAGGAGAACAAAACAGTTACTTCAAGTACACCATTTGGACCATCCTCATTCTGTTACCATAAGACTAGCCCAGGAAAGGGCATGAAAAGAGATCTGGGATTTCCTACAAGCTTATTTCTCCTTCCAGCAGAGTGCAAGTCTCAGTATTTTATACATTTAAGACCACAGACCCCCCCCTGCCCACATCAGCCAGTAGCATAATGGGGTTCTCCTGCAGAGGCTGGTTTTGGAAGAGACAACAACAAATGTGATCACTCAACAGTAAAAGCAGAAAGGGAGAGGAGAAATGAGTCTTGACTCCAGTGCTGCAGAGCTTCAAATGTTAGAGTTAACCCGGGATAGAGTGGAGCCAAAGGGAGCATCTCCAATGAATTCAACAGGGCCCAAACCCCTTCTGAATCCCTTCCTCATGCTACACTCCCAAATCACAGTTCACCTCCTTGGAAAATGATGATGCCAACCTTACCCTGTCAATCTGCCGCATCCTTTGTTTCCTCCTCCTGCGCTTATGCTTCCGGATGAGCCTGGATGAAGTACTTTGCTCAGTGGAGCTACTCAACCTGAGGGAAATTGAGAGCAAATGTCAACTCTGTAAAGCAGAGCCATTTGCATGTCTCTGCACCCTGCCAAAAGAAGGCTGCTTCCTAAGAATGCAGGAGAAAGCAAACCGGACAAGACACCATCAGCCAGCTCACAAGGTATTGCTGTGCTTGCTGCTGGCTGGCTGCTCAGCGCCGGTGTGCTGTACCTTAGCCTCCGCCTAGGAGCACAGAGAAGAAACCAGCTGAACTACAGCAGGGATTAGAGAGCATAATTTACTGGCTTGCTTTCTTTTGAGAGCAAGACTGAGTGCAACCCACACCTCAAGAGGTATGTACCACCCTGATTTAACCGCCCAAAGGGCAGAGGTTGCCACCTTCCACTACTCAAAAGGTGGTCCTGAGTCCAGGCCTAAAGGAAAGGGCACACTAAGAACAGCCATACATTAAACAGTGCTTTTCTCTCTGCTCTGAGAGAACAGACAACATGTAGAATCTACCCTGCCAATGGGAACTTAATGTAAGGGCTTGATTTCGACGAAATAAAGTAGCAGTTGCTAGTAACTGCTAACAAATAGTGACAGAAATAGTGAATAGGATTTACCTTCACATATTCTGCCAGGTTTATTTTGTTGTGGGTTATTTTTCAGGCTCTTTGAACTTGCAGAACCTCAATGTGCCACAATCTACAGAGAAATGCTTAAGATCTCCCTAAGAGCTAGGAATGTTAATCACTCTCATTTTGCGGCTAGAGGCCTGAGACACAGAAAAGACATACATGGAGTTGCCCAAATTCATTTCAGAAGCCTGGAACAAAGCCTAGATTTCAGATATGTAACACCACAGAGACAGCTCTATCTATTGTGTTCAGAATAGCAAAACAAGTGATGCTCCATCATTAACTAAGGTTAAAAAATACCCACCCCTATACAACACAAGTGAACTGGCACTGTCACAAAGCAAATTGTGCCAGTCTTCTTGCTTAGTCTCCATGCCTTTGTCTTCAAAGGCTGAGCCACGTGCAGGAATGTGAGAATACCTCAAGCAAAACTGGATACCAGCAACTTCCAAAAGAAGAGGATGACCCACCCCATTGGGAACCCCATCCTGCATCAGGGATGCATGTTTCAGCCAAGCTGAATTTACTGAGCAGAATGCTACAGATGATGGAACTGCTCAGAGGGTGTGAATCTCCTGCCATTCCCTTTGAGCTTGCTAAACTATTTCAGGCATGTCAACCTCACACACTCCTTTTTCCCCTCCCAGCAAGGCAAATTAAAGAGCCAAGAGGTGGTATTTTCAAAAGAGATCAACAAGTTGATAGTCCTCCACCTATGCAGACAGCTCACAGCACCTGGTTTGCTGGGGAAAAATAGAGAGCTCTCTGAGGCAGGGATCCCAAAACTGGATTTCTTTACCATTCACCACTCTTCCTGAAAGCACTGGCAAAGACTGACACAAACCCCTCCTCCTCCTGTGTTTTATTATCAATATTCTCCCTAGTCCTATCTCCTCTCTGATTTCATTCTCTTCCTCTTGTTTCAGCAGTAGGATTCATCTAAACCTTCCCAGCACACAGCAGTTGAGGGGAATACGAAGACAGGCATGTGGCTCATCGCACTGAACCTGCCTGCTTTCGGACACCAAAAAGGAAAGAGGCCAAAGACTGGGGGAGCTCTTCTGCATAAGCACAAGCCAAGCAACAGGATACCTTCAAAGGCTTTTGGGAGATGGGATATTTTTTTGGCTTTATCCCAGTGTGCACCACTTCAGGACTATGCAACACTTCCTGTCACCAACCTTTCTACAATGGCATCCTCTAATAGTGACTGTGGATAAAGAGGATTTATTGAATTCATATGTTAGTTTACTCCTCCATTAATATTCCTCCTGATTGCAGAGAGCACAGATCTGCTGCCTGCCAAGGCAGACTCGCTATGCCAATTCCTTCCTGCTGCTCCAGTGCACAATATGGCATTGCTCAGAAGAACAAAGAACCTTTATTTGCAGCTTTCAGTCTGAAGCAGCACTGACCATAGCGAGAAGTCAGGATTGCTGTCTGACTCTGAGTCCTTAGAAGGGGTAGTTTAATCTATCACCAAGAACAGGACATGAAGCTATTTTCATTACTATCTTTAGAGCAATAATCAGGGTTGAGCTCAAAAAGATGGACTGCAAAAGAAGAGGAAAAGTTTAAGGACACTGCAGAAAGGCAGAGAGAGTGCATCTGAGGTGATGAAGGGGTGAACAATGCTAATATCAGTATCTTGTTCCTTCACTTCTGCCCTCCCTATTTGGCTACCTGGGGGTCAGACTACTTAATCCATTCCATTTCGATACATGACCAATAGTTCAGTTTCCTCCAAGCAGGGTACATTTGGGTTGTTTCTTTCAAATTACATCAGCAAACCCCGAGGTCATTGGCAAATCCCTGCAGGTCTGTTCCCAGGTCATAACATGAGAAGGGAAGTTCTCTCTGTGGTATTAATTTCATTCTACTCAGCTTTAGACTGGAAGAATGGGAATCAGTTCCTTAGGAAAGCCACAGCTCAGGTTTAGCTCCAGAGGACAGACAATACTTCAGAGGAGAAACTCCTCCAGCTAAAACAGCCTCTCACATTAGCTGCACAAAACTGATGATCAGAAAGCACTGCAGATACATGGGTTTGGTGCTTACATCTATTTCCATGTAGCTACAGTACACTCCATCTTCCCTTCTTGTCATTCCATAGCTTTAATGCTTCCTGGCTGAATCCCACATAAACACTATAGCTTGTTTTCTAGGCTTATGTGGATGCTGAACACCAGCTCAAGCCTATTCTCATGAGGAGGAGGATTTGATCTCTGAACTATCCCCAGAAATGAGTTTAAAGTTATTATTACGATTTGATGGGCAAAACAATATGGTCGATTTGAGCTTTTGGGACACATCAAGTGCAAAAATGGAAAACAAATCTGGAATAAGAACTGTGATCTCCCTGTGCTTGCTCCTGGCTAACAAATCTCAGGCAAGAGATTTTTAGAACGAATAATAGGAATCTGTCCAATGCACGTTCCCCAAAGGAAGTTACAAAGGTAACAATTTGTTAAAGAACGCTTATATAGTTTAAAAAGAACTGTTAATTTCTGAAATGGTAAATGTAATCAATTATTTCAGTGACACTGAACCAACAATACTAACTGCAAGTTGCTGACAATAATCCTACAGCTACAGATGTCAGAAGCTGCCAGACCTTTATTTGCTTAACAGAAGACTGTAATAAGTCTCTCACTGTAACGTGCACCATGAGATCCCTACATCAACCCGTACTCCAAATCCCATCTACTTCCTACACATAGCACTAACATTCAGATATAGCATACATGAAAACAAAGGAAATAAATCATTGCACTCACAGCACTTGAAGGCTTCTGTACTATCCTGTAGGATCTGTGAACAGTCATTCACTGAAACAAAGAGTTCCTCCTAACAAAATCCAACAGGACTGGGCTGGAAATTACTCAGCTCTGCTGCACCGCTCCCAGTTAGCAATAAGATAAACCCAAACCAAACACACGCCGTTAGAAAAGCATCCTCATCCTTGCAACCTGTTCACTTCCAAGACAGTAACATCCTTTACATCCCATTTCTTCTCTCAGTGAACTTCTCCATGTACCATCTCCTTTACAAGGCAGGCTCTGCCACCAGAATTCACCCACTGTTATCAAACAAACTTACCCCCTTCAAGCTCTTTTTCCCCAGGCCGCTGTCTCCAGCAGACCTGGAGCATGCTCCACTTTCTATCTGGCTGTATTTGTCTCTAAAGAAAACTTCTCCCTGCCAGCACAATACCTCATCTGCTTGAGAACATCACCACAACAGCATACCTTGGAGCATTCCATTTAGTTGTTCTTCCTGACTAGCTGGCCTGGCAGCTATTCCGTGTGCCAAAAGCTTCTGCCCTCACCTAGAAAGGAAAAGGCCTGCACAGCAGCTTCGAAGAGTCTCTTTCTTCTCAGGTCAGACGCAGGAAGCTTTACTTTATTAATATAGAAAGATTTAGCTGGGTCTGGTGTAATGTGCTTCAAAGGCCACCCTGCCTGTGCTAATCCTGCCCCACTGCATATCTTGCTGCCATGGAAATGATTAATTTATTTACAAGAAACTCCATGAGCTGCAGGCTTGTTGTTGGTTTTGTGGGCTTGATATTTCAGGGAGGGAAGGAGGGTTAGAAGCCCCAAAGGCTTTAGGAAGACTTAGAGTACGTTCAGGTTAACTATTGATCTCTCCGGCTCTTCATGCACATGAACATCCAGGTGAAGTACAAAGCATCCAGAAAGGTAATTTTCTGTATCTTCAGGTGTTGGCAACTTCACTGTAACTGCAAAATCAGCTTTCAAAACTAACTCAAGACCAAACCTTATATATTCATTTAGTTGCACTCTCAACCCTTTGGAAATACCCAGGCAGAATTTTGAGGAACTGCTGCTCTTCAGCAGGTTTTTCAGCTATGACTGTCTGCAAGGCCAAACAGATCCAGGGAGATCAATAAGCTAAATAATCTCTTGGTAAACACAGCAAGTGTTTAAGTATCTCCAGATACTTCAACTATCTCCAGGACCAGTTGTTCTTTGCTGTTTCAATTCTACCTACAATTTAAGAACATCATCTTGCACCTTATTCGCTCTAGCTACAGATTTCTCTGAATCACCAGAGATCCCTAAACTTCTTGTTCTCTGACAACAGAATCTGTAATGGGTTTTCACAGCTCACTTAGATGAACAACACAGAGGCAGTGCTCAGAGAATGCTGTCACTGCTGCCAGGAAAGGGAAGAACATTCATTTTGATTGAGTTTACATCTTTAAAAAGGTATTTTGATCTTATTAACCTTTTATGGAATGACAAAAAGTATCTTCAGATATTAACATGGATGTCTTGACATGGAGTGCTTTTTTAGTGCAAAAAAAGCAATAATTCATTCTGTCTGCACAAAAAGAAAACAATAATGAAGAAGTCATAAATACGTGGCATCCCAGCCTGCCTTTGCAATGGCATTAACTTGGATGAGCTCCTGTACTGCTCATAGGCCTCAGACTATGCAATTACATCGGAACTCCTTTAGCATTCAGCTTTAGCGAAGGGCGTACTTATTAGGAATCTCTGCTGAAGGTGTTTTGTTACAATATTCACACCCTTACTTTATAAATAGGCAGACAGTTGCACTTTGCTTTGATCTTAAAATGTGATCATTCTTGCTATTAAAAGGAAAGAACAGGAACAGAGTTTTCCTCTTATTGGCAGCTTAGAGAGTGACCCCAATAACTTAACTGGTTTCTCAGAGCAGTGACTGCATATGACATGATGCTACTGGTGAAATTATCAGTGCTCAGATCATATGTAGCAGGGAATAAAAAGGGAAATGTCCAGCAGCATGTTTCAGGAAAGCTGCCAGGAAATACAGAGGAATGGCTGGGAAGCAGATGCAAACAGTGTGTAACAGCTCAGCCACTGTGCCAATGCCCTACCTGCTTGTGTTGTCATCATCATCAGAGTCGATGAAGCTGCTGGATTCCAGCTCGCTGCTCATCATGGTTGAAGAGCTGTCATAGCCAGGAGGGTGCTCACGGTGCCGATCCAGTTTTGGATGGCCATTGATCCGAGGGACTGTAAAACAAAACCAATGGACTTTTACCAGGGAAAGAGGAAGAGCAAGGAAGAAGTGGCACCGTGTAACACAACGCTCACACTGAGAGCTCCAGACAACTCCGCAGGATGATTCTTATGCTGAAACCAAGCTCTCTGCAGACCCTGATTTCATTCAGCAGCTGGAAAGCATACTGTCCTGGCTGGCTGTGTGCCTGCCTACCTTCCTTTTCCATTTGTCTATGGCTCAGTTCATGGGCAAACCATAAACAGACCAAGGAAGAAGCAGCAGGCATGAACAAGTACTGAAATGGCATCAGCACATCAATTGCAATGGCCTTGGGAGGTTGATATCATATGAAGGCCTTGGAAAAGCAGCAGATAACCCAGGTTAAGTTTGGTATGGACAGGCAGAGAAAACATTAAATAACACTCCTTGGTGAATTCTATTAATATCTCACCCCAAAACCACTTATCCCTCAACCTGCGCTTTGTGTTCCTGTCCCATACCTACACCACCTTGTCTGGGCAGTACAGCTATACCAAGGTCACACTGTCTTGACCATTCCACACGCAGATGCTTCAGAACACTTTCTTACTAATCCCAGGCAAATGCTGTCAGACACAGAAACATAATGCAGATAACCCCCTCAGTAAGAATGCTGTTTATGTGAAGGCAGCAGTGATTCATCATTTTCTGGAGGTATCTTATGTACTTCCCTCTGCAAAGCAAACTCCTCTGCCTGCCTCCTTCCAGGGACCTCTCATTAGAAGAGCCATAATCTCTAAGTGATCACCATTGCCAAGAATGCCTATCCCTGAACCACGAAAGGCTCAGCTTGATAAGGCACCTGGTCAGGAAATAGACATAACAGGCTTCAAAGACAGGCTGATATCCCTGAATGTTCAACCCCAGCTGCTCATCCAGGCTGTCCCCTAAGGAACTCACTATTATCTCTGAGGACTCACGTGGCTGGAACACTGCAAACTGTGCTGTAGAATTCACTTGAGGGCCTACAGAGCAACAGTCCTGAGGGCAACAGAGATGTAAGGTCCCATTTCCGTATGGTAACAGAGCTTGTGCTCAAGAAATCAAGGACAGAGTCAGTGCTGCAGCCTATAAATCCCAAGGAACACTCAAGATGTAACAGATCCAACAAGGCAGAAGAGGAGCATCCAGCTGAGGATCTTATCAACACTACAATACGTTAGTATGGACATAAACTCCCCAAAGCCAGTAATAACCACCCAAACTTTCACATACCCTTTACATCCAATGTGCATTACCTCATTTTTATACCAAGTACCTGAGTTTCCCTGCACAAAATAAGGCACTGATTGCTTAGAAGCTTCAGTTGAAATGAGCATTAACACCTACAGCGATACGCATGGGGCTGTGCTTCTGGATAGCATCTGACTGGTTCCAATGGCCTCACACTGGGGAAGGACACCACTTGTGACAGTATCTCCTATGGGGAGTGGGAGGCTGTGAGTGGAGCCTCTCCTGCTGCGGCTGGCTCCTACCAAACCACTTCAGCAGTGTGGGACTGACCATTTTCCTGCCCACTCCATGCCCACTTAAGGAGGTTTTTGCATGCACTGTGATTATTGCTATGTCCAAGTCCATTATACACATCCAGATGTACCCGGATGTGAAAGAAATAGAGAGTGCAGGGCTCCTGCTGAGACACTGGAAAATCGCATTCCTGAAGACTCAAAGACTATGAAAAGCATGTATTTTAGCAGGCTTTTCCTCCAGGACATAGTCCCATGGAAGCCTCTGCCCGAGAGGCAGCGCATCCTGCAAGCATCTTGAAGGAAACAGAGCAAAAATCACTGCACTGACTGCCATTCCCACGACACACTTTGTAACCATATCCGCTGGGTACCAGGCACCCTCTTCCACGGATCACTTCTCAAAATCCGAGTATTTTATAGCCACATTTTAATGGGATCCTGTAATATGCCATAGCTCTCTTTAGCCCAATAAACCACACATAAAGAGACCTTTGAAATTTGTGTAATTACCTTTTAGAATGGAGTCGGGCTAGTAGAGATTATACTGATTTGAGGTTTCTTTCACATTATCTCGCAATGTATTACAGAAATGGATCTCAGACCCAAATACCTGGGTTTACAGACATTAAATTCCATTTTTTTGGAGACAGAATTGAAGGAATTTCTCATCAACGAATAAAAGCCTCTGGGTCTTTGGGACAAGCACAATCCAAATGCAATATGGCGTTAATTTGTTAAGACAGGACACGCACAAAGATAATCCTTCCAAGCGATATTACAATGGTGCCATAAACCTTTTCCAACTCCCTGTTTCCCTGGGAGTTTTCCATTAGCGTTTCTTGAGCTGCTCCTCACAAGCCCAAGGGATTAAGATGATGATACTTTGGGTAAATGAGTGTTTGCGTTCAGCGTCATTAACAGCAGCCAGGTTTAATATTACAATGGTCTCAGCATTCTCATGTGGTGTTACCACAGATGCTAAATTAGCACCTCAAATGCTAAATTTAATACAGATTTACCACGTTTGGTCAAGATTTTGACCTGAGCTCTTCCAAAAGTCAATAATAACTTCACCCAGGTCAGTTTGGTCACCCGACTCAGAGGCTGTCTCAGTTATGACAGATTGCCTTGGTATAAACGTGGTTTATAGGCAGTCTCTATGAAGCTTAATGCTTCACAGGGAGCAGCGTTTTGAACATGTACCTTTGCTCCTGGCGGAGTTCACTGTCCTAATGTCAAATGATCTTCACCCTCTCCCTCCCCACACTGTGGTCAGCTTTAGCCTCACAGAAACCCTTTTGATCCTCAAGTGAATAAAACTTCGTCCCATTGCACCTGATGGGGCAGGAAAGCAACTTCTCGCACGTAAAGCCCTGCCAGGGCAATCAGATCATAGCAGCAGGCGTCACACACTGCTGAGAAGACAAGAGACGAGTTTATATGGTATTTCACACAGTCCTTGGATTCTTCACAACTATTAGACACAACAAAAGCGAAAGGCAGGGGCAAGCTGGAGCATGGCAGCAGTGACTATGGTCTGCCTGTCTGTCTGTCTGCTGTGGCTCACTCTGACCCATGATCTCCCTGCCTGTACCTGAACGCTGCTGCCGGGTCCAAATACCACATCAGCAGAAACTCCCTGGCACCTTTCAGCCCATTCCAAAGAGCCAAAGCAACGCCCATGGCTGATGGATTTACAGAGGGAAATGGAGCAGGACCTCACGCCTGTGCCTTTTGAAACACGGTGTCAGCTTCCACAGTCTTGTCTGCTTGGTACATCCAAGCAACCAAAGTCAGTCCCGCTACACAGGTGCAAAGGGAAGACCCCAACAAAGGGAAAACCCAGATCTAAATCCCTTCCTTTTCCTCTTTAACTCTTAACTTTTCAATAGAGACTTAATTAAACATACTATCATTAGCAGGTCATTATAATTCCATATATTTATTGTACAAAGATATATATGTAAAGGCTTCCGATTAGCAACGCGTTGGCTTACATACATTAATCAAAAGCTACAATTTATGGCTTTTCTTCTATCAGTCAATATAAACCAAGAATGGGAGTGAATTCTTTGAGCACTGTAAAAGGCTCCAAACGCCAGTTGGATTCAGCTGGAACTGGAATGGGTGAGCAGATGTGAAGAGCTTTCAGTCTCACTTTGCAGATGTGAAGAGGCACTGATAGTTGAGATCAACAGCCATATTTCTAGATATCCCAACTAAAACACAGCTGGCTTCCACACTGGATGAGAAGAGCTCTCTGTACTAATAATACCTCCTGTTTACACATTTCCCTTCCCTTCTTACAGCTGCATCTTCTCTGTTCAACTTTAAACAGAAATAACCAGGTTCAACTTCATGTTTCCTGTTGGAACTAAATCCTCTTCTCAGATGCAAACGCTTCCATTTGAGCAACATTTTATACTTCCCAAACAGCACCAGGTAACCTTCAATTCACAGGGAAGGATTCCTGTGTAATTAAGGTGTACATTAGAATCTGTGAAGTTTCGACTTCTCTCTATCCAATTAAAACCTCCTTTGCTAAGCTTTTTTTCCTTAATTTAGCCAACATTGTTTTGGGGGTTTGGGATCAGGACCCATATAACTGAGTGAGTACTTCTACAAACCACGATTGTAAGGAGTTTATTCATAAAACACTCCCAGGTATCCAAGTCCTTGGTCTAAACAAGAACCCTTCTCTGCTCCGATACAATGCCTGCCCCACTAACAACCAGGGACTTTCTGCCTGCTGCCCCCTGCTCCTGTTTCTTCATTAGAGGATGACAGAGTTCTCTGAGGATGTCTGACAAAAGCCTTTCAATGTGTCACAGAGATTAGAATAAAGCATAGCCTAGGAGGGTAAAATGTGTCCTCCTTGACTTTTATCAACAGCAGCGTAGGCCCTGCCTGAGGGACAAAAGCACATCAAAGTGCTAAATCAAATAAGCCAAGAGAGTGGAAGACAGTGCAGCAGCATCTGCTCAGGGAAGCTGCAAAGAGGGTTCTGTGACACTGCCGAGAACAAAGGTGAGAGCATCTTGGGAAGAAGTCACAGCCAAGCTCCCAGTTAACAGAGAAACCAGAGCTTCCAATCGCCACCAGCGCAGAAAGGCTTTCCCAGTTATTAACAGGAAACCTGTACTGAAAACCCCATCTGTGCACTCACTGTTGTGTGCAGGGGCCAGAGTCCCCCCTCGTGAACAGGGAAGGACAATGAGTGCGACACTGTCCACTCCTGCTTTATGCTCATACCCATCCATGTGCTGTACCCCTATATCCTGATTTGTGTCTGAAGTTCCAAGGAAGCCTGAAGCAGCATCTCCAACCGCTCTGCAGTGTCACTGGGGAAAGGCTTCTAGACACTGCCATAGGACAGACAGATCACAGAATCATCTCAGAATGGTTCAGCCCTGAAAGCTCACTCAGTTCCAACCCTGCCACAGGGTTCCTAATATCTCATCTAAATCTCCCCTCTTTCAGTGTCAGATGACAACCAGTAACAACGCTCCTGCTCTCACAGGCACACAGCTGCACACTGCCAGCATCCCATGCATGGCCATCTGGTCACTTCAAACCTCCAGGCTCTCACCAACCACCCCATAATGCTCACACATAACAAAGTCTATGAAGAGCAACAACTGCAGAGGACTGCATTTTCAGCCACCACCACTCAAGCTCCCATTGCAATTGTTTTGCAGTCCCAGCCCTTTTTGTTCAGAGTCCTCGGCATACATATCCCGCAGCAAGGACTGGAAGCTGGCAACAGCTCCTCTTCCCAAACATTTCGGGATCTACAAGTGTGTCCACATTAAAAGCTCCTCAAAGCACGGGTCATTATCCAGTGTTTTTCAGCTGCCTGCACAACAGTTAAGTTCACCCCATAGCAAACTCAGTGTTGAAACACTGCTGCCGACACTTGACATCTGCAGACTTGTCAGAATCCAACCAGTAGCTATAAAACATCCTCCAATGCCAAAGAAAAGTTGTCCCTTCATTAAATCCCTAATTAGAGCCTCCACAGCCCCCTTTTCCACTCCTCCTCGGGATACTGACGTGGGAGCTTTGTTCCCCACAGCAAGGGTCCCAGGAACATGTGCCAGGCAGACCTCCCACCTTTCTCATTAAGATCCTCACTCCACATTCACTTAATAGGACTTTGCCAACCTTCCGAAGCAATGAGGACTTTTGTGGTGCAGCTCTGTCATTCTGACAGCTCAACTCTTTCAGACTGGTTTTATATGAAGCTAATGCCAGGGAGAGATTTGCTCATAATTAGTGTGAAAATTGATCAGGAAAAGACAAATCCCCCAATTCATACAACAGCACCTTTGGATACAAAGCCTCTCCAAAAAGAAACCAAGCCAAGAAACCCCCACAATCATCTCTCTACATATGCAGCTTCCACAGTATAAATCATTATACCTCAAAATATATATATACACACACATAGAGAAGGTAACTTTATCCACGCTGCCCTCACGGGGCTCATCTTTCTCAGTTAGTTCACTTTATTAACCTCAATGAGAATATAACAGGAGTGTCAGAGCAAAATCCCTCTCCACTTGCACTCCTGGTGTGAAACCTCTTGCTTTAAGTAGGAGAATAATACAGGGGATTTAAATTTAGGCAATTCCCTGGAGAAAAATCCCATCTCTGCTTGTTGAGCCTTCATTGTTCCCCCAGCTTTAGTGAGTATCTGTGGATAGGAAGTAGGGTGTGCTTTGCAGAAGGGATATCATGCACCCTTCTGGTCCCCATTAGCAGAGAATGGTCTATTAAAACCTACTGAAAAAGAACACAGTAAGAGGAGAGGCTGGAGACCCTGCAGACCAAGCGTTCTTGTACAGGTAGCACATTGGTGCACAAATAACCAAAGCTCTGGCAGAGGAATGACTTAAGTGTAAAGCTTCCCTTAGATTTCATGCAGCTGTAAATCAGGTCCTGGAGCAAAGTCCAGGAAGCAGCTTCCCCTAGCACCTACTGGGCACCGAGTTCAATTTGAGCACATACTTCAACTACATAATTGAGGTTAACCCAAATCACTTGGATTTGAGCATACTTCCTTAAAGTTCAGCAGATGCTTAAGTGATGAAAGAGCTAACAACATACCCAAGAGCATTCCATGGCTGATGAGGCCGGGAGCAGGCTCTGCTGATGCCGTGCATTTGGACATCTGCAGTAGGAAAGGAAGGAAATTCCAGATGGAGTGATACCTGCCCCTTTTGCTAGCCTTCTTCCCATCCTCCACGGACAAGGACAACTCATGCTAGGCAGAATTTGTCCAGCCAAATCACTTCTGTTCCTTGATGCCATCAGCTGTACAATGCTACCAAAGATAGCCTTCTGGACACTGGCATGGGACAGATTAACCCCAATTACAAAGTTCCTCCTCTCTCTTAAGTATAGCAAGATCCAGGGTGATAATTCCTTTGAAACTACATCCCAGCTCGTTTTTCTCCCAGTCTCTGGCAGACAGCTCACCAAGAAAATGCTAAATGTACTTCAAGTTTTCCAGATCAGTTTCTCTTACGATTTTCTTAGTGCTTGCACCTGGAATGTCACATACCTCCAACTACACATGGATGAATGGAGTTTCATTATGCGCCTGAATCCATCACATTCTCTTTGTGGGTATATTTTTGAAGCCAGAGCAGATACAAGCACAAAAGCATCCTCAGCTATTCACTGCCTCTGCAGCATAACTTATGGGAAATGGGTGGAAGGGCTTGCAAATTCCCTTGCCTCTGTTCTTATCACAGTGAATCCCTGCTCTAGTAAATCACAGCTTCTCTGCTGCAAAATCCTTTTGCATTTTTAATGGGAAGAGGTGTGAAAACTCTGTCAGATTACCAGGTGTGTCCCACATCTTCTGCCTGCAGTTTGCCATCAATATTCACAACGGCTTTTGTGTGTATGTCTCTAATTGCCCATTAGCAATTCAGCAGAAAGAGTATTCCTGTGATGAGTAATCCTGCAACAATGAAGCAAAGCACACAGGCTAGCATTTGTGAACAATCCTCCCATGGTACCAGGCTGTTAATTACCAGCCATCACACAGTCTGGTTAGTTTACTGTCACCTACACTCTCCAGATCAAAACCGAATGCCTCAATCAAAATCCAAAATGAATCAAAACTCAGTGAGCTCAGTTACAAACACTACCTGGTATTGTACAGGTGGGCCTGGTAGATGCTATTGTACAGGTGGGGCGCTGACAGAACTGCACATATGCCTTGGTTACTCTGCATAGCAATTCTTATGGAACAAACCTATGAGTAAAGCAGTGCTCCAATGAAGATCCCTCATCCTGCCTCTCTGTGAGCTGTGGGAGCTGTAATTTTGGTGTTATTTAAGCAAGTCCCTACAGGATAAGATCAAACACAAACTGCATTTCCTTCTGCAGGGGAAGGGAGATTTACCACCGTTTCATGATGACAAGTGAGCACACAGCTTCTGCCCCTGACACGCCTCTGAACTGGGTGTCACAACCTTGCTGCCGTCCTTCCACCCTTGTCCCCATAACTGTGCCCCCATTTTACATCCAGCTGTGCTCCAGACAAAGAAGATGTGAAGGCTCAAGAAACGAATAGCTTTGCTAATGGGTGACTACTGAAGAGGCCTTAAAACCCTTCTCTAGGATGAGGGTATTTCTTTCACTCCTAATCCTTTCCAGTGGCAGTTCAGGATATAGTGCTGAGCTGTGCGCTTTGGAGACATGCTTTCCACTGAAAATAACACACTGGTGGTTTGGGATTTTAAATTAAGTATTGTTATGACCACAGAAACACTATGGGCATGAAATAATACACTTCATGAGACCAAGATGATCCAGCAGTTGTCCTTGCTTTATGCAGGTTAACAAAACTCACTTATGCTCATACTCACGGCCTGTTTTGGGTAGGAGGCCTAAATCATTTGGAGAACAGGTAATGTCTGTGTTACTGAGACATGTTCTTGCCTGAGCACAGCTTAGACTGAGAGAAGAAAGAATATTTCTATCTAAAGGGAAAAGTATGAACGACTTTGAGTCCTGCTTTTCTAGAACTGGCCCTGTGGTTTCCAAAAGGCAGAAACTCCTGGGCTGAAACAACTCCATATGAGCAATCCAGACTATGGTCTTAGCCCAGCAGCTCAACAAGCAGCTCTTCTGCCATGAATGTCCATGGTAAAACATGCACTGGCCCTAGTTCAACGTTACAAACAAACCACCTTTTCACATTGTTCCTGTAACAAGTGTTTAACACAACACCAGTAGAAGATTCTGTCTCTTTCTATGACTTCCCAAAGGAAGCTGAAGTCAGGATCAGGCCAAGGCAGCTCTGCTCCGCCTACTGAGCAACTTTCATTCATTCTCAGCCAGTTACAGGTTACAAAGGGTTAAATGAACCTCTGCTTCTAACCCATGGTATATATATGACTTCTGGTTTTCTAACTGGAGGCAAATACTTTAGTGGGTGGAGAATAAAGCCTGTGATGGCATCTCCTGGGCCCAAGTATTCCATATTCTGGACCATTTTAAACTCAATGGGTGGCACCGATTAATTCTTCATTAAGCCTAGAAATTCCTGCCTGGCAACAAATGAAAAGACCAAGCTTACTTTGATGTACAGACTAGAGGCAAAAGATGGAGTTCTGCATTCACCTGTGTGCTCTGGGTCTATTTCTGTGTAAAAAGAAGATCCTCAGAGCCAATGAGCTGTAGTTCTACCAGCATAAAACACTACTGCTGATTCAAGCCTAGAGTATTGTCCTGGGTACAGCTTAAACCACAACAAGAGTCAACTGGAATTACTGCAGAGGATTTTGGCTCAGACCTTGCAATGTTAAAATACCAAGACTCTCAAACTGCCCACACTGCAAACTCCCATCACCTCCTACAGATAACTTGTTCTACCTTTACATGAGCCAACTTCAGCAATGGAGGCAGCCTAGCCAGGAGAGTACTGGACTCAGCACTGGGTGTTGTTACTCCTCTCCAAGCCAACCAATGCTACAGAATACCTACTGGCAAAAAGAAACTCTCTGCCATTTTATTGTAGGTTGTTCAGACCTCTTAGAAACATTGAGCCCCAATGAGTTCCAAAGCAATTATTAAACTATGCCATTCACCTGATAACAGCGAGAATGCAGATGCAATTCTGTAGCACTCATGCAGAAGCAGCTGCTGCTCTGAAAGATCACCAGCAAAAGTGTTCTTTCTATATGAAAAAGAGAGAAAACAGGACAGGACTCACCATCCTCGTGCCCCTCTCTGTTTCTCCGCCGATGCCTCTCTCGTCGGTGGCTGACAACTGACTCTGTTCCTGTTTCATTGTCCAGGCCATCCCGGCTGCTGGCAGCATTGGGGCTGTTGGAGAACAAAGAGGAAGGAACACTGGAGTCATCTCTTCTTTTCTTTCCGATACAAACTGTTGCACTCATGAGCAGGTTGAAGCCACAAACCCATGACACAGATTAGCGGCAGTCCTGCTGCAGCACTGCTCTGCTCACCCCAAAACCACTCTGAGACACAGGCAGTGTCAGCATGACAATGGAAAGGCTGCCACAAGACTGTTGTATGAAACTTCCACAGGAAAAAGCCTACTTATGGGCTAAGAGAAGGGACTTAGCTTATCTGCCTAACACAGCAACAAACAGGTAACACTGGTGTTTGGAAGAACAAACCTCATTGACCCTAACACTCTTCTCAGCCTCCAAAACACCTCAGGGTCCTGTGCATCAATCAAACCCTCCCATGCTCAACCCGAAGATCACAGATCCAAGAAATACATGCGTGTATGTGCTCTTCTAGTAATGGCAAGAGACAAGAGGCTCTATCAGGGGCTTATCCTCCAGCCTGTGAATTGAATTGCCTTTTCTATAATAACCCATACCAAAGGCAGTGTTTCAGCTCACTTCCTTAAGAGTTTGCTCACCTCCAGCAGCTTTGCTTTCCTCACAATAACCCAAGCTGGATATGCAGCCAAAGGGCAGCAGCTATAGCTCACCATGGCCACTTTTAATACAGAGCACTGACCTTCAAGATTGAAGTCCTACGAGTCCCTGCAAAGCTCAGAACAATTAAGTGCATGTCTGTGAAATGCACAAATCAACCCCAAGTCCTTTCCTCATGTTCTCAACATGTGAAAGCCACACAGATACACCAGCACAGTATTAAGGTAATAAGGCCTAGTGAAGGGCTGTTATGAGCAACAGAGCTTTGGGCACTGAAAGATCTTGACAATGAACTCAGTGGACAGATCTCTTCATGAAGGCCTCCTTCTCTGTGAGGGCTCTACTGACAGTCACCTTCTCACTACTACAATTAAGAACAAAAGGTTTCAAAGAAGCAGCAGAGAATTTGTTCCTGTGGTTCAGGGCCACTTTCTGGAATGAACCTAAACAAACAGCAAGGATTGCTCCATATTCCTGAACTTCCAAGCACTGAGGAAGGGCCATTGCTCCGTCCACATAAACCTTTCACTTCTAATTCCAGGAGTCAAGTCAGCTAACCACGAGCAGTGGCTGTAATACAGAACACTGAATGTGTAAGAACACTTACCTGCAACCATCTGCTTCAAGCCCTCTGCTGAGGGAAAAACCCAGTCATGTTAAAGCAGAGCTGGCTGGAGCAAAGGGGAAGATGGAGATATCTTTTTAACCCTCACTGAACAGAACTAGCTCAGCTATTTAGTCTTCCCCTCAGGCTCAATCTGTGTTATGTATCTCTGCTGTTTTGACATTGAGTAAGCTACCACAGAGGAAATAAGCCTCTTGCAGAGCTGGCAAAGGCCACAGCTCGTTTTAATGGACTAAAGAGTGGAAATCGATTTAAAGCTCCTGAATATATAACAGTGCACGATCTGATGTGGGCAAATGCTCTGCTGTGGAAGATCTCCTTTATAAAGGAGAGCTGCTTTATAAAGTACTACTGGTCATACTCTTCCCATTTAAAAGGGAGTCCCAATTCACCTTTAGTTATGCCTGGCATGTCCTACTTCTGCACATAGAGTGCATAATAGCACATTATACTTGCACCAAAGCACCAGAGTCATTACTGTATTTGTCCTAGAGCTCCACGAGGCCGGAGTACACTGCCACGTATGTTTTCACAAGGAATTAAACTCCCAACTGGTTCCATGGGCTTCTGTGGAAGCTGGTCCCAGAGCTGGTGTACGTGTAAGCACATGTGTACACTGTTATGTTGCAGAGGTGCTGAAAAGCCTTCACACCCCCACACTCTTCCTTTGCACTCATGAGATGCACTGCCATGCCCACCACAGCACTTAGGAAATCCAGGATGTTATTCAAGAGCATTTGACTGCATATTTTAAGCCCCAATGAAGCTACAAAAATACGAGTATTTAAGTGTTGTCATTTCTTGTTTCAGTCCAGCACAACTGAAAGGGGAAAGAGCTCAGCTTCAGCCTAAGGTCACCCGGGCAGGCTCTCGGGCATCTCAGCAGCACCATCTGGTGACTACAGCTGATACCGTCCACTGCTTCCCAGGCTAAACCCGCCTACCAAAGGTGCTTTACACGTTAACAAAGGGTGCAAAGGAACCTCACAGCTCCCTCGTTCCCCCTCTCCCTGCTGAGCCAATTAAACTCAATTCAATTTCAGTGCACACATCCAAGAGCTGCGTAGGGAAGAGCGGGGAGGTCACTCAACCCTTGTGCACATTCACCACTAAACCAGGAACAGCCTCACCCTCTCGGATGAACGTGGATTCAGCAAGCACTAAACAGAAGCAGTGGAGCATGAAATACAGGATGAGCTTCAGAACCCTCATCGATGGGGGAAAAGTAGATTTTCTCTGGATGCAATCAATGATGAAAGAAAACATCAATGCTGCCAGGCAGTAGCTGAGATTTCTGCTTAACCTCAGATAAGGATCTCATTCCCTTGGACCTGTCTGCTTCGTCTGCTCCTTGTAGTCCTTGTTGTGCAGCAACACCTCTGTTTGTACAATCAGACAACACCCAGCTCAGCTGCAGCTTCTTCTATAAATACTTCCCCTATCACTACTGAAGGAGGAAGACAGGAGATGACAGAACTCCGGCAGTTTGAACAGCATTCAAAACCATCTTAGGGGTTTAGGAACCAAGAAGGTAAACGGCACTGACACAACGGGAGGTAACATATGAGTATACAGCAACACTGAGGTTACAGCTGTCAAAGTTAGGGGGTTGCCCAATGAAAAGACTTGAGCAGCTCAACTTATTTAGTTTATCCAAAGAAACAACTCGTTTCAAATGACAGTGGGTTCTGTATCACTTGGAATCTTTAAACCTTGAGCAGGTATGAAATTGTAACAGCAAAACAGCATAAAGGGCTTTGTGCAGCTCAACTGAGTGAGATCCTCTGCCTCTGTGTTATGGAAATAAACGTGGGTGATCGTTAGGGTCTCTTCTGGATTGAAAATTAGAACACAACAGCAAAAAGCACAGCAAAACATGAAGCCATTCAATTGGGACGTCTTCCCAACTGTCGTTAGTTATGCCTGGCATGTCCTGCATGTCCACGGCATGTCCACATGTCCTGGCATGTCCTGCTATGCACTGAGGGAGAACAAGTTTTAAAGCAGATCTCCCCACAAGGCAGATTCCCTATTGCAGTTCAAAACAAGGAAGAAAGGGGTGGAGAAGACAGAGAAGGAAGGAAGGTGGTTTATCTAGGAATGAGAACACAGGCCGGAAAGCGTACCCTCCTACGTGGCTGCTCCTGACTCAGCATGACCTGAGGATTCCCAGAGGTTCTATGAAGAGCCCATCACTTGCAGCTCTGACCAACGCCACGAGGATATAGACAAGGTCTTTGGAATACCGGGAAGAAGAGCAGGTGCATGAGCAGAGCACAGCTTCAACTCCATCAGCCTGAGCACATCAGTCACAAACACAGGCTGGGGCCTACCTGACAATGCAACGGTATTTTTGACTGAGGCTTGATTTTACAGCTGGTAATGTAGGTGTAGGTCAGGGAGACAAAGAACTAGTTATATTTGCAGCCACGTGACAGCACTCACAGGCCTCTCCCAGGCAGCAGAAAGCTGCTGCTGAACGCAGGAGGGCAGTAAAACCTTTGCAAGACAAAGTGTTTGGCAGGGTTAATATATTCCAAGATTTCTTGTCCCCTGTAGAAGGCATTTATCTGTAAAAGACTCATCCACAACACTAAAGGCTCCTCCGGGCAATAGCCCAGAGAGCAATGGACACACATTGCCACCAGGCAAATCAAGACCACGTTTCCTTCTCCAAGCATATACTAAGATCACGGCTAGAACCAGGCCCTGCTTTAAAACAATCCTCTGTGTGTAAATTCAGAGGGTCTCCCTGAAAAGGAAGGTATTCCAAGGATATACACGTACCAGGAAATGACAAGGCTACCATTACATCAGATGACTCCCAGTCTGGCTATCTGCAGGTCAAGCTGCACGTGGAAGAGGCATTATTCCTTATGTAAATGCTTTGTTTTGACATCAGTGTTGAGCTGGCTCTGCATACCACGTCATTATACATAACACAGAAATTAGAAGTTATCATCTGTACACTACAAAAAGCATTTTGGGCTTCCTCTCTACTTAAATCTTGCATGGTGGGTTTTAAATGAGACCCATATATTTCATTCTGACAATGACAGGTTGGGGCTTTTCCCATCCCCTCTTTAATTGCTCAGTTCTAACAAGTACACAATAATAATAAATAGCTGCTTTGCGGCAGAAGGGAGAAATGGGGGAAAGAAACAGGCAGGAATTGCATTTTTGGCTTTAAAATGAAATGGAGACAACAACTTGCTCTTACTGGAAAGAGGGAGGCCTGGAGTCGCCAATGCCGCCGGTTCTCTCAATGGGAGGAGGAAGGTCTGTGTGGCTCTCCGTGCACTGGGAGCCTGTGTCAGAGTGGGAGCTTTCAGCCAGGACCAGCTGTCAATAGAGAGAAGAGAATTACACACACTTGTACTCTCTGCCACAAGGTGTTGAGCCACTGTTTTGTTCAATGCTCTGAGATCTGAGAGGAACCTTTATACAACTACACTGTTGTAACCAGCACCTTCAGAACTCCTCTGACAGAGACATTCACACTCAGGGAAGTGGAAGGTGCATGGCAAGCAGGGTAGGAGGAACCCAAAACACAGCACTTACATGGAAATAGGTAACTGGAGATACGCTGCAACAATCAATCTTCTCATTACAACCACCAAGCATCTCTAACACAGCCTCCTGAGCTCAGGAATCATCACATATTCCGGTCTTGTGCCAAGGCAGGGTGCAAATTCTTCATATACCAACTAATGCCAGGACGTCTTATTTCTGTTTCCTATCAACATCCTCAGTCATTAATAGGGATGCTCCTGGATAATGGATCACAGATGTGGCCGTGGCACATGAGAGGCCGATTATACTCCATCTTACTTCCAATAAATTCAGGCCAGAAAGACCATCTCCATTCACTGTGCCTTGTGTGACATCTTTCATCAGCAGAGAAACAGACCAGAGAAGAAGAATGAGGCCCTCTCCTCATCCCCACCCTTCTGGCTTGTAGCTCCTTGTCCCACCTGAGTGACAGAGGATCTGATGTTTAACTAAGGTTTGACTCGACTCACTTACCTACCAGACTACTACTTACTTTTCTGCATGTAAAAAGGCTGAAGTGCACACCCAGGAAGCAGACAGAGCAGGTCCCTTCTCTACCAGTGACACAGTGAATCTCTTGTGAGAAAATCAGCATTTGTGCCTCAGTTTCCTAACCCAGAAAGGCAGGACACAACCCAGTTTGCCCAACTGAGATTTAAGTTGATAACACGGTTAAATGCAACTTCAATCCTAGGACAGGAGAACCAGCCACTGGGTAAAGCACCACTATAGGAAACCGAACAGCGTGCACTGGGCCAAGATTCCTTTTCACTTATCCCTGTGAACAGAACGTGGTGATTCCCAAGCAGCACTTCCAGCTCTAATTCAGCTAGATAAAGTGGTTAAGTTTGATTCTAAAGCATTGAACAGTGGATAAAGAGGTTTCTGGCCATTGCCAACAGAAGTCAGATTTCAACTAGTGACCTAGAGGTGAGAAAGGCATTATGTGCTATTACCAATCCCAATTAGCCATCTAAGTCTCTTTAAATAATATGATTATAAGGTCTTTAATTAAATAAATGCTCTAATAATTTTATAGATTATTACCTTTCACTAAGAGGCAACTACATGTCAGCTTCCCTCTATTTCTAGCTGTGGAAGAGCCAGCCCTATATGAGAGACTCCAACCATAACTGGTTAATTTATCAAGGACTAATTCTAACATAAGCATCACACAGATGGTAGCTGGTAAAGAAGGGGATGGAGAAGGAGCAGGAGCAGGATAGGAGGGGCCTGGCCTTGAGCATACAGTATATTACTCCTGAGAGTATATTGCTCCATGAATGTGGGAAGGCAAACACACACACAGACTGTCAAAAAGGAACTGCCTGAAGACAAAACAGTTCTGCAGCACCACATGGAGCCAGCTGCATTATTCAAACTCTTATCACCAAAGCAAGAGTGACAGAGGAAACACCAAAGGGGAGAAGAACATGAGCTCCCCTAAGAACTTGGTAATTAAAGCTTCTTTCTTTCCTTCAGGTGGGGAAGCTGATGGGAGATGGTTAGAAAACACGTGGATATTTGTTCTTCAGTGCTTCCCTGCTCCTGGAGGAAGCCTCAGCAACGCAGAACCTATTATGAAGGCAAACCCACCATACTGATGCAGGCTGCAGATCATCTCTGGAGTGCTGCTGAAAAGCAACATCCAGTGCAACAAAGGAATTCCTTTGTGAATATTGCCCTTGGGCTATGATTTCCTGAAGGATAAAGCACTGGGTACCCACTTCTTATTGATCTTCAGGGGGATTAGAGTCACAACCAACCTCAGACTATGCCATTACCATTATAAAGTATCCACACTAATCCATCAGGAAATACACCACTCTAAACCTGGATCAGTTCACCACCAGATACAGTGAAGGGGAGATGCATTCAAACACAAGATAAGACACTGGCAGTATCTCCTGTTTCCAAACACCTTCTTAATCCTAGACAAAGGTCTTTCAGGTTTCAAGTAGTAAATCATAAGCACAACAGCCCTGATAGTACAGTGGCCAGTGCAGAACTTCTGGTGCTCACCAAGTGAGCAGAAACACCACAAAAAGAGCATTAGAAAAACATTTGTTGCGCTAGAAGAGAACCCGTGCAGTAGAAGATGGTATGTGCAGCAGGATTGTTACGCAGGATGCCAGGCTGGTTCTTCCCCAGCATCAGAAGGATCAGAAAGGTAGTGTAACAGCTCACAGTGGAATTCCAGACTCAGCTGGAGCTTCGTAATGAGTTCCCAGCTCTGCCTCTTTCCAGCACCTCACAAAACACCTCCAATTTGATGAAGGATTGACAGGAGAGGAGTAATTCTGGGGGGTGCACACTCGCTGACACAATACACATGTCACTGCCGTGGCTACATGTGCGGGTATACACAATGCCTGCTCCCTGCTTTGCTGTGCTAGCAGGAGTTCCCCCTTTCCTCCATCAACAAGGAGGATATGTAATGATTTACATTATGCATCCTATCAGCTTTGAGACAGCTTCTCAAGGAAAAGGACACAAGTTATGGTAGGAGTAAACTGCCCCAGTATTACATCACTCGGAATGGAGCAGATAACGCTCTATGGGGCTGCCACATTCCAGCCCTCTCCCTGTGTTTCCGTGAGAAAAGCAGTGTTAACCCCAGCTCCCTGGCCAGGAGCCAGCCTGATAATTGTGTTTCACCCACCAGCTTCCCTGCAGTTTTGAGTGGCAGCAGCGCTGTAATCCATTCCTTGCACCGTGTTGGTGCTGTGTGTGCTGCTCAGAAGCGTGCCTGGGGCTGTAAACCAGCTGCTGGGTTCCACCCCACTGCATTTCAGTGTGAAACGTGGATGTCTTCTGTGTGGCACACATGGAGGAGCTTAATAAAGAAGTGTGGAACTAATTGCAACTGTTGATTCGGTTCATTCCATCATCCCAGTGCTGTTTGTTTTCTCAACTGAGGTCCTACCATCACATCCCCTACCAAATCTTGCAGAGGAAGCGGAGAAAGCGTATCAGCCCTAGCATGTTAGAAAGGAATCCTATGTTCTTCTGAGATACCCAGTGATTCCCACACAGCCACTTCCAATTCACAGCAGCACAAACAGCAGTTCTGTGCTGTGGTAGCAGAACGGTGCAGAAGTGCCTGTTGCCTTCTGTATTAGATAGGGAATGCTGCCCAGCACTGCCAGGGGTGTGCTAAGGAACAGTTATCCTGGAACTCATTTGCAGAAAGAAGTGTTCAGTTCATTGTGTCAACACTGCTCACTTCGGCAAATGGACTTCTGATGTGAAACCCTAGCTCAGAACAGCGGCAAACTTGACACCAGCCCATTCTGCTTAGTGTAAGCCAATTCAAGGGATGGAAGAACAATTAGGAAGAAGATGGAACTCAAACGCAGGCAAGAACTGAAGCTCCTCAGTCAGAGCCTGACAGTGGCACCAAGCCAGAGAACCCTCACAGTGTCAGAGGAGTCTTGATTTCTTTCCATTACTGCAACCATCTCCAGTGAGTCCTCACATCCGTAGCTCAAAGGGGAGGCTTAGATTGGATCTTAGGCAGAAGCTCTTCCCTGTGAGGGTGCTGAGGCGCTGCACAGGGTGCCCAGAGAAGCTGTGGCTGCCCCATCCCTGGCAGTGCTCAAGGCCAGGTTGGATGCAGGGGCTTGGAGCACCCTGCTCCATGGAAGGTGTCCCTGCCCGTGGCAGGGGGTTGGAACTGGGTGAGCTCCAAGTCCCCTTCCAACCCAACCCAATCTGGGATGCTATGGTTCCAGCAAGAACTGCCTTTTACAGCACTCACAGGCATCTCAACAAACTCGCAGGCATTAGGCCAGCTCCAGGAACCAGTCTGTTCAACATGCATGGCTGAAGGCACCAGCCAACAGGCACCAGTCTGGGAAAAGGAAAGAGCAAACGCGAGTACATTCTGCTCTCACAGTCTCATCTGGCTAAATACTTATTAGTCTATCAGCATGAAAACTACAGTGTGTAAATGCTGGTATTGAGAGCGGCAGCAGCTCTTGGTATCTCTCATACAGCAACTAAAGAAACAGCTCCAAAAGCCGTTTGTATCTTTGACAGCAACTTCACAACAGCCACATTCATCCCCAAGTTGAAAGCCATTATTTCCTATAAAGTCACAGCCATCTCAAATCCCAAGTCAAAGCTTCAGAGCAACAGCCCGTTACCCACACGAGGGCTGCTCCCAAAGGCCCAATTGCACTAAAAGACTTACTGATGAGGCTCTTTATTCCATTAGGAATTCTGTCAAAAGACAACAGGACTCCACATTGCTGGAAGGGCTGCGAGAGCCTATTGGGAATGTGATGTTTATTTTAATAACAAGGAATTATCTATGCCAGGTAGATCAGGCTTCCTGCTTTCATCCTGCACATTGCCTGCACAGTTGTTTGGGGTTTGCTCCAACCACGGACCAGGATCAACCTCCCAGAGCCTGAAAGTCAGAAGCTAAAAGGCTTGAAGAAACTCGTGGATGCCAGATAAAGGGTGACCCACTTCAGTGTTCCGAGATGGGAAGATGCAGAGTGGGTTTCCAAATCAAATTGCATGGGTACATGGCACAAGGGGAAAGAGAAGGTGGAAGGCGTCCCTTGTCCCTGGCAGGGGGCTGGAACTGCATGATCTCATGGTCCTTTCCAAGCCAAACCATTCCATGATTCTATGATCCTATATCCTCCTTCATAAAAAAAAGGATGTATTTTCATGCTTCCTATTATTTAAGAAGCTCAGCAAAGAATTCAGCTCTCAACTTGAGATCAAATGACCTCAGGTTTTTGGTTGGGAGAGGGAAGAAGGAAAAGGTTAACGAATAGGGATTCAAATGGGAATGAAATACTCCATATCCTTATTCATGTGGAACAGTTTGGGTTAGCGATTTGGCTTTGCTTAAACTCCAAGAAGAATGAGGCTTGTTGGAACAACCTGAGTAGCACTTTGCTGCACAGGAGAGCCCCAGTAGCGTGCACAAGTTCAGAATGAATCAACAGAGTACTGAACCAACAATGCAGAGGATCAGTCTTTAATGAGACCACACAGATAAAAACAACCACCACCATGCTTTTGAGTGCATTGGGAAGAAGAGACTCAGCTCAGGGGATGCAGAAAGCAATCTGAATATCAGCCTGGGTTCTGACTTCATATCAGTTCAAAAGCATGTCAGAAAGGGGAAGAAACAGGGAGGGAATGACACTGAGGAGCCAATACAGTGCAATTGTTACATACTGCAAAGGAGGAAAAGGGTTCTCAGGGTTAATTTGCTCCTCTGATAGGAGCTACTGTTCATTTCTACCCCTTTGCTTTTAAAAGAGACACTGCTCTCACGCTATGGCAACATAAGTGACATCTTAATAGCCCTTATTATCTGAAGCTTTCAGGATGCTCTCTTCAGCTTGTTAATTACATGAGATCCCTTTCTGTACCATCTATTCCCATCCCATCAGAAAACCATGCCACAGCTATAGCCCACTTATCCTTGGGCCGAATACAAACCCACCATCACCAAGACTCAGAGCTCAGCAGAGCCTGAAAGTAGCACGTTCAGCAGCACTGAGCCCTTCAGCCATCTCCAGCTCCTCAGAGAGTTAAGGGCCTCACACCAAATAGTGGCCATTAGCACCTATGTTCTGCCATGGCTTGGAGAAGTGACCCCATCACATGTCCAGCTCCTGCACAAGAATTGACATAAGCCAACAACCTCATCAAGAAAAAACCTTGTGCTGTCTCCACAGCATTCAAGGGACCATCAGGTCTCAAAAACCATGGCTGTTTGTTCTATATTTAGAGCATTATTTCATTCTCTAATGAAGTTCTTTTATCCTAGAGAATGAACACTTCTTTTGACAACCAATTTACTCCTCCACGGAGCACAACACACAGGGATCATCCCCTCTTTGGGAAGGCAAGTAAGCAGATCCCTATTGTGTTCATTTCTTCCCCTTGAGTGCTGCCCAGCAGCACAGGTCTCTATCAGCATAACTGTGCTTTGAAACACTCATTGATTTTCAAACCAAGGCATTTAGATACCTAACACCCACTGCTGAATGGAAATACTCAGCTCTGCAAGTCACCCTGGTTATTAGTCAGCTATTGCTGCTAGGTTGGAGCACAAAGGCCAAATGTACCTTTCCCACCTGAATGCATTTCCCAGTGATAAAACAGGTAACTTTCAAGAGAGTACAAACCAAAGGGATAACTTTATCCCAGTTTTTAAGTTCTCAATTTAATACAAAACCTAGTAAGTTCTTAATACTCTGTACACCTTTGGGTGTGCAGGGGGACTAAGGTTAAGTCCATGCATTACAAAGCTCTGGCTTTACTTGCCTAATACTCACAACCTGTTGGGACTACCCAGCTGCCAGCGTCCGAGCGCCTTAAAATTAAAAGCAATCACTAGAGCAGAAAGCAGTGATCACATTGGATGATAAAGCTGGGCCCAGTTCATCTGCCAGCCCTTGCCCTCACATGAGCAACGTTTTCAGCTGCTTAGAAGCCAGCAGGGGCTGTATGTGATGAACCGCATGGCATCATTACTTAAGAACGCTCTCCCAATCAAATTGATGTTTGAAAGATACACTGCACTACCCTTATGTCATAGAAGCATGCACACATGCACTCGACTGTGGGCAGCAGCATGCAATCAATACTGTATTTGATTTTACAGTGAAGCCACATGTAATCCTCATGTAAAATGTAAGCCTTTGCTTCCACTGAGAGTCAAGACACTTCTAACAACCAGGATGTATGTAACCAGCTCCCCTGCCACTGTGCCCACTGTATCAAACCACATATAACAGGAACCAACATACCCAGGACACCACTCTTCCATTGAAGCAAGGGAGCTTTGCGTTGTCATCCGAGATCTCCTCCTTTACCACCCTGGAAAAAGAAATAGGAAGAAAATCAAGAGTCTGCAATGACATCAGCTCAGAAGGGACAGGGGGTTCTTAAAACAGGCCGGAGAAAACACTGGGTTTTGATATAATTTTGCTATCAGCAAGTCTTCTATCTTTAAAGAATAGATCCTCTCCAGACTTGCTGCTAGCAAGATGTTTATTATGTGTATTAGCTAACTAATAGTCACTCGAGTGCAAAAACACCAGGTTTGCTCCTCAATATAAGGCTTCAGTACTCCACACTGATGTGACAGTCTTTTTGTTACCTATGGGCTCCAACCAGAATTGGGAACCTTTTGAACAAGGAAGCACAGAGGAAAGCTCTTCAGATGGGCACTGAGGGGATGCAGTGGTGTTTATACCAAGTCAAACAGGAGATCTGCAGCAGAAACAGGCTCTGGCCTCAGGTCCCTGCAGAGAACAGGGACAATCTGGTTTTGACAATCTCAAAGCTTTAAGGAGAAAGCCAACCTGAACGAGTCAAACTCAGTGAAAATGTGTGGCTCCACAACCACATTTTCCTTTATTTACGTTGTTGTGTTTCTTGTTGCTGTGTGAAAAACCCACAATAGCCACAAAGCAACTGACTATGCATGAAACAGTGGCATATTATGAGGGGGGAAAAACTGGTTAGAAAGGAGAAGAGAGGAGAGCAAATAGGAGTTTCCATCCTACTTTTGGTAAAGGAGGAGTAAGTCCCAGCACCAGCAATACCAGCATTTGTGCTAAAAGAAGGAATGAACATTCTCTCCTGTCTCCACCTGGATTTGCATTGTTAATGGCTAGCAGCACAGCCTTCACCCCTTTCCTATTATTGGAAAGAAAACCAGTTTGGAATATTCATTCAACTCCTAATGCATCTGTCCTCCCTTCACCTTCTGGCACCAGGAAACACATCATACGACTCCATTACTGGTTCTAGTCATTTATACCTAGACTCTGAAGAGGCAATTAAAGTAAACTCCATTGAAATCAAGCTTTCAAAACCTTTGACAACCCAATGAAGCTCTCAGACCTGTAATTCTGGAGCTGCAAACGCTGTGTGCAGACAGAGATTTCCACATTCGCTTGGATCTCCAGCTCCAATGCATCGACTTGGATTCAGACATTCCCTTCTGTGTTTCAGGGAGCCATGGAGAGAACACTCAGCACACATCCAACTGCAGAACCAGCAAAGAAAAATGCTGCCATAGCACTATCTGTATGCTATAAATGACAGCATCTTCCCTGTCCACCCCATAAGGAAACATCACCCACTGCATCCCAGAAATCAGATGCAGTTTTGCACCAAACTGTAAGAGTTAGGCAAAACTCCAGCATTAAAAACATATTGATTTTGAGGTTCTCTGCAAAGAGAAGGGCTGGGGGGGGGTCTTTCTAACACCAACACATATAGTGGCAGTCCGGATAACCCTGCACTACTGCACAGACTGGTTCAGTTGTCTTCACGGTGGAAGACAAGCGCGCTGAAGTCACCGCTTCCAAAGCGATGTGCTCTATCACAGCATTAGCCTTCTGCTAAAGGGAACAACTTCCAGATCTGTTGCAACTTGAACTACTAAATATAGCCTTGAGCTATGAGGCAAGAGAATGACTGACTGTAATTCCCAGCTTGCTTTGGGTAGCAATCAACAGTGCCAAGAACATCAAAGACAGCAGCAGCCACTAATTTCAAATATCACTGGTTTACAAATCATTATTTGTAGTAAAGAGGCAGTTCCTCTTAATTCTCAGGCAGAAACTGAAAGGAATATGAATGGTTGCAGCCATACACTGCAGTTTGAGGACAACTTGTATTCAAGAAGGTGTGTTTTGCTCTACGAGAACCCAGAAGCAAGGGCAGAGGGAGACCCAAGTCACTGCTCTTGGAACACACATGGTCCATTAGGAACTAATACACACAGCGGCTTAAGACCAGAGTGGATAAGGCCCTAAATAATGGATTCACAACCTGGAACCAATCTAGCATGGCAAGGAAGAAGAGGTGATGTGTTTCATTTGCCAGAGACCTCCTAGTGAGATGAAGTATTGGTACTGGATGTGGTCCACTATGGAGATGGGACACCAGTGCTCTCAAACACAAGACAACGCACTTACTGTTTGATAATAAGAACAAAGACCATCTGATACCAAGAAACACATCATAGAATTAAAGCTTCCCTTCAGAAGAGAGGATATTTGCTTCCTAGGTCACATCCTGCCTTCTGGCAGTACTGTGCCTCTGTAATTGCTGGCAGGGCTGGAACACATGCGGTCTCCATTCCAGCACACACAATCTTCCACTTAACCTGGGTTATGAACCACCCTGAGAAAGAGAAAAGAGCAAATAAACACTTATCCCCAAAGCCATTTCAAAGCTGCCGCTCAATGAACACCAACGGTATCAGAACAAACCAGTCATTTCCAGACTCATTTGGGTCATGATACCTCTCAGCAGCAGGTCTGCCCATATTGCCATGATGTGTTCAGGCTGTACATAACTCCCTTTTGCAAAGGGGAGGGAGGGGAGACTCTGCCAACACACCAACAACCTACCCAGCGAATTTCTGCACCATAAAATCCCGATGGATGTGATATTAGACCCTTTATTTCATCCCTTCAATGCATCTCCCAGGTAAAAGAACCGCACAGGGGAACAACTCACCCAAGGCCACAGAGTTCATCAGTGACAGACCATGCAGAAGACCCCACACTCCTGAACACCCCCCCAGGTACCTGCTCGACATCACCACCAGCAAGCCCTCACCATCAAATCTCCCATCACCACAGTGTGCACTTCAGGAGAGTATGTGCAAGAAAGGGTGTGGATGCGTGGGGAAGGGGAGGAGGGACCAGTTCTCAGCAGCTCACATCCTCTGCTTTATTTGACTTAGAGGAGATGTAAGAACTAATTACCAAGTGAAACAATCCCTGCTGGTAACAGCCCCTCCTTCCTCTTGCTTCCTGGAATTGTGTCTGGATCCTCTGGCTTTGCTTCCACCCTGCTCTGCACAAATAGGTATTCCTGCATTTACCAGACCCTGTCCTGTTCACTGTCTCACACCTCACCTGCTTCTATGACAGGTTTACATTCCTGGTCACTATGCTAGCATCCTGACTTCTTCTTTTCCTCCAAAGAGGATTTCAGCCCAAAGACCAAGGATTAAGCCTTACCCTCACTCTCATCCCGCTCCCAAGCTGTTTGCTGCCTCAGAATATATGCTGACTCCCCATTAAGAACACCAAGTGAACCCCACAAGCCTCTAATGACTCTGATTCATAACCATTTAGGCAATTGGATATTAAACATGGGGTTGATAGTGTTGCAGACACTTGCCCTCTGATTGCATCATATGTGCCTGTGAGACTCCATCTCCAGAATTAGCCAAATGATTTCTGGTTTCTGCTCAGAAGAACGAGGTTAACGAGGGAATTCTCTGCTTGATTCACCAGCTGCAAGCCCAAACCTCCAAGCCCCCATGCATGGGAAATGCAGGGTTGAGACAGCAGCGTGGCCCCAACTGATTCACTGCCGGTTAATGTGCACCATGCCACAAACTGCTCATCCTAATGTACATTAATTCCTTCTTGTCACTGTGATCATACTCAAAAGTTGCCTTAACTTTCTTATTGTCCTTTACCGATGGGGGAAAGGGGAGAGGAGCTTCATTCATTACTTCTTGTAACTCGTTTGGAGAGCCTTATACAGAGAAGGCAAAGTAATTCAGCTGTTTGTTCTATACATGATCTTCAATGACTCCCACCACCACCAAGGCAAATAAGAGATTATACAGATCTTGGTTTTGATTCACAGAATCACGTAGGCTAGAAGAGAAATCCAGGGATCATCTAATGAACCTCCTGCTCAGGGCCATGTCCAGTCAAGTTCTGAGTACCTCCAGGGATGGAGGCTCCCCAACCTCTTCAGGCTCCTTATGAAGCAGCAGTTTCCCTCAAAGCTGTTGAAATTAGTAAAACCATAAGTAATCCTAATTGCAGCAACTCAACTGGAAGCCAAGGCTGCAGCTCTAAAAATAGCCTTTCTGGGGCTGATTAACATTTCAGTCTGAATCTTTAACGCAGAATTAAACCTTGAGGCTTCTCACAGCTGAGGTCACGACAAGTGAGCCTTCAGCCAGCCTTCCAGCCCAGAGAAAGGAGTGAAAATAAAGCCACCCACTGGATTTGCAGGTGAGGCTTGGCAAGGATGTAAGGGAAGAGAGGGGAAGAAATCCTTCTGCAGAGCAGATAAACACAATGCAGTGCAGCACAGAAGGGCTCTGCTCAACACAAAAGATCCAGAGCCTCCTGTGATGCCTGCAAGCCTCAGATCTTGCCTGCACCCCACTGAGCTGGTGAGCAGGGAATGATGCTGCAGCGTTCTGAGGCAGAGCTATGGCGCTTCCCTATGCAAGGCTCATGCCAATCACTCCTCAACATACCACAGGGTCAGAGCAGAACCAGCGCTCTCCTTTTTAGGTTGTTATTCCCAAACAACACTGACAGTGCTCTGCCTTTCCATATATGCACTTTGGTACAGCAAGTGCCACATAAACCTGTCAGAAATGACTGTGAACACGCTGCCCACAGTTATGATATCAGTGACACACCCAACCATGGAACAAACCCCATCTCATACAAAGAAGCAGCATGAAACTGTGTGCACTGGGTGTCAGGGAAGTCACCTCGTTCTGCATAGGTGATAAATGCATTGAGAAACACTCTCTTCTTCTTCTTCTTCATGTATTAATCAGCTGCTCTTTCCCTATGACTTAAAAATCTAAGCACACAGTGGTAGTGATTCTGGCTGCAGTTAACAGTGAATGAATTCACGTATTTATATATACACCAGTTATCTTCTGCCACATCTCATCTTTATCATCACCACACTAAATACTTTTGCCCACATAACTGCCTCTTCCCTGTTTTTTTCCACTCCACCTTTATTCCTGGAGGCACAGCCAGTAGTTTTCCATGCCAGCCTTCAAGAACTGCAAGGATCATTTATCACCTTGCAGGAGAACTGCAGGATACTGGAAACGTTTTGGTACTTGGATCCTATACCAGATACTGACCTAATCTTAAGCACATGAATGAAGGAAGAACCACTGCATCCCCCAGCAGAGAATCGGCCTCAATCTGCTCTTCATTTCAAACATAAAGCTTCACTTTTTATAGCAGTGAGCTGGGATTCAAGGCCAACTCCATCTGTTTATGCTCCACTTTGGCACCAACCCTCTGTGTGACCTTGAGGAGGCCAGTTGGCCTATTACACCCTGTCTTACTGCAAGAAATTCAGGGGACCTTCATGTTTAGAAGCTCCTCGATGAGTGTTTAAGATAGGCATTGGAGCAACAGAAGTCCTCATTACTTGGTTAGAGAGGTCCAGAACTGTTCTTCAGCAAGAACTCTGCACATGAACCCGAAAAGAACAAGAGCATGGAAGGGAGGGGGGGAAAGCAGAGATTCCAGACTGCAAACAGGGGAATTTTGATCTCCAGCAATCCAGTTTAGCCATCTGCATCACACTGAAAGCACTTTTAAAGGCCCATCAGTCATTACCAAGTGCAACAGGCTGACACAGTGACTCATACTAAAAGGTTTCACGTGTTTTGAACCAACTGGTACTTGGGCTCCCAGCCCAGATCTGTCTCATCCTTCCATTTCAGTCCAGTGCAGCTTGGTATAGCTTGTGCTGGGCTACAGACCCTCGCCCATTATCTTGAAAGGGTCTCCAAATATAGTGCACTCTGGAGCATCCCTGAGGAACGGCTTCCAATAAAGTGCTTTCAAATATTAATGACTGGCTGCTACAGAGCAATGGCATCCAGAGAAGAGGATTTGCTTCTCTACTCCTTAAATAACAGTATTTCAGCAGTTGTGCAGATGCTGAGGGTGTGAAAACCCCACTGAAACACAAGGATATATGGCATTGTAAGTTGACATCTATAGAAATCAGTCTATTTTAGCACTGATAAGCCCGGCTGCGCACAGTGTTATCCTCCACTCCATGACCACCTAACCTAGCAGAAAAAAGGCTAACTACGTGCCTAGAGAAGCAAAGCAAATGGCTGATATTTGGAGCCCTAAACCTTATCATTTGTCCTCATCAATACCATATATATCCTTGGAAAGGGTTTGGAATAGATCAGGCCAAACTGCCCATAACAAAGCATTTTAGCAGCACTGACAGTCTTCTGCCTTTTCTATTATTCCCCTTTTTCCTCCACCCCTCATGTTATCCACTAAATTATGTATGTGACCATATTACAATCTCACAGGTGTTAATGAATCTATTCTTGCAACTGGCCCAAGGGGCAGCCACAAATCACTGCCTCTGCCATAAAGACAAGCAAGTCACAATACAAAGGGACAGGTCAGCATAATTCTGACCTGAACCCACATTTCCAAGTCCCAGTCCAATGTCTCAGCTACAGAACAATAAATATTAACAAGCCCTCCATAAAATTAAGGAGATCTTGAAAACAACCTAGGAAAAAGAGCGTCAGAGAGGCTGCTCTCAGCAGTGGGGTGGTTGTGGAATGCCCATTTCCATCAGCTGGCTCTGAATTGCTTTCCCCAGGGTGCAATTAGCTTCAGAACTCCAGTGCAGGACACTCAAAATAGCACTTTGAGGTGACATTCACACAGAGCCAAGGCAGAGATGCAGCCTGTTGAAAACCCAAACCTCTGCAGGCTGAAGGCAGGTCATGACCTGGCACATGGAGAGCTATATACCAAGTCATTGCGCTGGTTTCTAACGCACAATCCAAGTGGCATTCTCCAAGCCAGGTCTGAAGCTGGGAACTGAAAGGGAAGGTTCATGATGCTTTTAGCTGATCAGTGACAAACAGCAAGAGAGGCTGCACCATTGGTAAGTTTATTGCCCATTCCACCCACCAGGTACTACCACTAAAACCTCTATTTTGTGCAAAGGGAACACTGATTTTGGTAACACAGCCTCCCTCAGCACAAACTGACTCTTCTAGCTATGCTACCAGTCCTTTTGAAGCTACCTGGGAAGCATTAAGAGCCTCAGATTTCACATCCTCCCTAAGGCTGTTTTGGGATAACATAACCTCAATTCATCAACATGCAAAAAGCATCACTTTGCAGCCGGTACTCTTGGACCTCCAGCCTGAAGTGTGGATGCTTCAGCTTAAGACTGAAATTCACCTGCTCAGTGTCAAAAGGGACAAAGAAACAATTCAAGGTACTAAACCCAAGTTAGTTTTACTACATCAAGCAGTGACAACAGCAGTAATGGAGTTACAACAAGGCTCACTACAGGCCACAGATTACACCAGGGACACAGGTACTTCCTCTGGCTGCCAGACCACACTTAAGCCTTCTGCCATGAATTATTCCAAGGGCTTCCCACACTAATAGGATTCAAATGAATACAGATACACTCTTGGCTATCACACATCCAAAACAGCACGTAGGCAGCCCCTTGTCCCAGTGCTGGGGTTTCCAAAGTGCGCAAGTCGAGCAGATGCTTCAGCACAGGGATGGGTCTGAGCCAGGCAGAGTTGACAAAGGAGGGTAATTTGGAGGAAGAGCACCATAAATACTTCAGAAGGATGCTATGAAAATATAATGAGCAATACGCAGCCCATTGTGTCATAGGTCCTGTTCCTAAATCCCACAAGACTACTTTGCAACATCCCATTATTCTTATTCAAATCATGAGCCCCCAATCAGACTGAGCCCACAGGCACCAGATGTCTCTTATCTTGGTGTATTTGCACACATTTCACCACGGCCAAGGCAGTTATTTGTGCCCCAGGTTAAGACCTTATTTCATAGCAAGATTAACAGTAAATGTGTAACGTGCAAACTCTCTGGGGACAGAGTATTTTCAGTGTAAAGGCGGACATTTACACACAGCAGCCACAGAAGGAAGGGACCACAAGAACAGCCGGTGCTGGAAGGACACGCAGATGTGACAACCCCAATCCCATCACGCGTGGGTATCTATAAAAGCAAACAAATGAGGCAGCTAACGCCAGAGAGCACACTGAAGGTTTGTGCTGAAGCACAGTCACATGCGCTTCCACTGCCTTCCCAAGTGAACAGCAGAGAACAGCTTCCCAGCTCCAGACTCCTGCCAGCACACTCGATTGGCACTACCAGATGACAAGCAGCCCATTTGCAAAGGCAATACCACCAATCCTGTCTTGTAACCTTATGAGCTGATTTTCTGTCTTTAAGGGAAAACCAATGTACGTGTACAAAAACATGTTGCTTCCATCTGGGCACGATCTGGTTGCTGTCACTGCTGATGCTGGCACTACCACACAAAGCAGAGCATTCCACTTCACCAGCGCAACTATTCTGGCATCAGTGGTAGCAGCAGAGCTCACAGAAAGTGGTAAAAGAGAAGAAAGCACAGTGATTGCCTTCTAAAAATGTGATAGGAGGTTTCCTGTATCATTTCTCCACCCAAACACCATGTTAAAGACAACTGCATTTTCATCTAAACCCCAAGTCTCTGAATACCAATGCGTGGCACAACGAAGCCCCACATACAGCCAGGTCCTCAGTTTAGGAAATGAGTAATTGTGTATATTCTTTATGCAACTATTTAGAGGTCCACCTTCAGCACACGCCATGGTAAGAGAGAGGTGCCCATTCTGCTGCTGGAAGAAGGGAGGAGAAGGGATCTTCCATTGATGATCAGGTGCAATGTTAAACTAATGAAGGATGTCCCTGGCTGAGCTATCCTTCAGGAATCAATTCCACAGCAATAAACTCCAGGAACAAGCCAAAGGACCCTAATCCCACATATTCCATCAAGTCCACTACTCATATGGAACAAAGCACCTTTCTGGGAGAAGCCCACTAACTACATGCAGCAAAATCACTCTCGGAAGGATGGCAGGAGCAGGATGAGCTGCCTGAAAACGTGTCCAACCTCTTAATCTTTCAGCGGGAATGAATTCCAGTCCTTCATAAGGAAAGCAAGGAACAAGTTCAACACAGAGCCCTAGAGTGTAGAGCATTCTTCCTAAGCAATTAGAAGTAAAGGGAGTTTATTTCTACCCTTCCAAATAAGCAATGGACCTCTTAATACACTACTCAATTAGTTTTCAATAGAGGCATCACACAGCAAGGACCAGGTCAGCTGCCAAACAACACAAACCAAGAAATGCTAAACACACAGCAGAGCACCCAAGATACCAATCAACCCTTATTCCTCGGTGAAATGGTCCTGTTGTGCTCTCTTAAAAGTACCTCATTAGAATAATAAAGGTAGGTCAAAAACCAGCCACAAGTGTTAATCGATACCTCCTAGAAACATCATTTACAGGGAGGTTAAATAATTGCTAAGCAAGAGGTGAATGCCAATCACATGAGAAACAGCCATGTTATCCAGCAGTGGTATCAATCCTGCAGGACTCCAAGCACCTGGGAGAGAAAAGAAGTTATTCATAAATGCATTTAGTATGATCCCCATGCAGAAACCTCAAACACTTACTGCAGATAGCATCTCTCTCCCTCTAGGTTATTTGTCTAGACATATTTTAATTAAAAGGCATAATTCTGGTCACTGATGTGGTGTACATTGTTTGGTTTGTTTTAACAAGGTCTTTTGGTCTACACCACTCCAGCTTCCAGAAGGATAACTCACAGCCCATGACAAGTCAGACCGATGCTGCAATGAATGTGATAGTGCCTCTTGCCTCCAGACCCCTATAAAACCCAGGCACAAAGGTGGAGGCTGCGGCCTCTCTTACCTTCACAGCACATGCAACATGGCAGCTCTCCCACAGGATTTCACAGAAATCCCTACAAGACCATGTATCCTTATTTCTTCCTTGTGGGAAGCCACCGGAAGCCTCCATGAGTCAGTTCTTTGCACAACATTCAGGTGTTCTGCACCAAACAGAGCTCAGTTTAGTGCACAGTTCCCAGAATCTTTTGAGTCTCAAAGGCAACCAGGAGGGGTATAACATGAACCCATTCCAGCTGCCTATGCGGACAAAGTATTTTGGAATCCAGATCACAACATAAAGCTGTCCTTGTCTACACCCCTTCAAAGTTGAGTCTCCAACGAGGAACAACATGCTATTGGTGTAGGGGATGCACAGACACAGCCCTCTAATGCTTTCCTGGGACAGGAACACTGCAAGACTACATGTAACATAATGGTTCAGACCTTCTGCATTCAGATCTAGCAATAAATTCCACCCACACTTCAAAGTAAAACTGGACTTACAAGTTTGTTTAGGCATTGAAAGAGAGATTTCCAGCTTGTCAGAAAATCCCAAGTCATTAGAAATAGGCTGTCTTCGGCTACATGCCCATGTGGGATGGTGATAGCTCCAAAGATCTGCACCCCAATACATCAGAAAGCTTTCCTTTCACCGTTGGAAAGGTGTCCAGTGGAGAAATGAAACACGGAATCATAGAAGCAAGTCCTTGATAGCAAGCACAACCACCAGCCCCACGACGGTGCTTAGACCTGAGCTTGCAATTGTATGGTGCATCCTTACCTGAATGTACAGCAGGACTGAAGGACACAGATTTGATCAAACAAATCACTGCAATGAAAGAGCCCCAAAGCTGTATTCCACCATTTCCCCACATCCCATTCCATCACAGATTCCAAAGCCACCAAAGGCTTTCCCATCAGATCACCCAGCCCCTCATGAACACAGCAAGAAGCATTTGCCAACAGCTCTTGAGGCCATTCATATAAGGCAAATAAAAATGAGACAGGTCTCAAACACTGAACCATTCAGCAAAGGTGCCCTTCAAAGGCCAGGAGCAAGCCTGCCAAGAACTGACATGCATGCAGGATGAAACAGTGCTCCTCAAACACTGCCCTTGTGCAACTACAGCCTGCACAAAGGGCGGCTGTGAAGGGAAGGGTCACTATTCATTCGGGAGGTTCTTGCTCTCTACCTGCCCGGCTCTGCCTGTTTGGTTCCCACCTCCACTCCTACTGAAGAGGTGTTTCAGCACCCTCAGAGGCTGCTCAGAGAAACAGTTCAGATAAAAGGTGTTCAGATTTTATGCATCGCAAGGAGAGAACTAAACCTTTTCCATATGCAAAGGGAGAGCAAGCAAAATGCAAACCCTTCATTCCCAAACTGCACAGCCCAAGAACATTTGACTCCTAAATGAGTGTTTGTAGGTTTAAGTGCAGAATCCAACAGAACCTCTGCCCGACTTTACGAGTGTATTAGTGTGGAAAAGAGAAGGGAAACATGGCTAAAGCCAGCATTTGAAGCCCTTTAGTGCATCCATACTACTGGAGTTGCATCATCCATCTCTCATCGAACTCACTATTTTCCTATCATGGGAACTTCATAAGCCATTGGGCCTCTGACTACAAAAAGGCCTCCCCTGCAGACCTGAGATTTCTGCCCTCTCCCTAGAGAACATACAGGGCACCAGGAACAACCTGTGCTGAAAAGGCAGATGCAGCCAGACTCTGTGCTTGTATATGGCTATGTAATACTCAGTCTGCAACACACTTTAGGACTATGATTTCTTCCAAATCCTGTTAAAGAAGCAAAAGCTGTTTGCCCCATCAACTTCAAACTAATGAGAAGAGCCCAAATTCACATCAGTGTTCACAAGCACCACAATCCTATGGACTTCCTGAGCTCCAATCCAGCAGTTAAGCAGTTTTTCACAGCCCAGACTTCCAATTGCCTCAGCATCAACAGAAGGTAACACTGGAAGAGGTAAAGGCTGATTCTGTTGCTGCTTTTGTTACACAGTAAAGGGTGGCTGAAGGGCTCCAACCCAACCAATTCACACTGTAAATCCTGCATACCTTCTTGAGCTTTCCAAATCCTATTTCAGGAGAAGGATACCAATAGCATCCCTCAACAGTAACACTCCACTTTGTCACTTCCTAATTTTTATTGCATTGAAACATATATCCTGCTGTTTGGCAGAGCCAGATAAGAAGAGACCCAATCCCAGTGGGTTTGTAATCTGCCCATTCTTCTATTACAGCTGTGCTCCTATCTTTACTCATTTGCTGTCAGAGACTCGGGCAGATCAGCTCTGTTACTGCAGCAGTTTGTCAATGGTGATCCAAGCAGGCAGAAGCTGATTTCTTAATTACTGATCCCTGGAGTCTGAAGAGAGGAAAAGAAGCTATTAAATAAAGGAGACAGCGCGGATGAGAAGAGGGGCAGCAGGGATGGGCATTAAACTTTGAAACATAGATTAGGTGCTTCAATTTGCCCAGGCACATGCTGAGTACCCACAGGTAAAGGTCTAGCTGCCGCTTTTAAAACCAGCGGCCAATAAGCCACTAAAAACCATTTTAAAAGTCAGTCTGTCTGCTGGGGGAATCAAAACCACACATAGAATCAGAGAATAACCAGGGTTGGAAAGGCCCGTGAAGCAACTATCTCTCTTACGGAACCTTACAGAGGGCTGACAGTTTCAGACACCATAGCAGGATCTCTGTTATAACTTCCTAACACAGACACAACCTTCTGCCATGTCCCACGTGAAAGGAAACCTGCCCATAAGCAAACACAACGACAAATGAGATGCTGTCAGGTAGCTCCTTCACTTTGCCCCAGCAGCCACTGCTCTCCACCAGCGCTGGGCCTCCAGCCCACAGCCAGCTTCTTTGGAGAGCATTGGTTTCTCTTCGCTACCCTGCTTGCGCAGAATGCTTTTGGAATGCTCTCTGACATCTGCGCTTACAGTGGGACACGCAGGAGAGTGTTCAGATTTAAGAGGTGGGTTTGTTTTGCATTTAGATTTCTATACTTATTATCATAGAAACACAGAATAGTTCAGGTTGGAAAGGACCTTAAGATCATCTAGTTCCATTACCCTTAGAGAAAAGAATCCTTAGGAGTTCCTGAGCTGACAGATTTGCAGGTCTCTGTTGGGTTGATTTATTCTACCTGACTGTTCTAAGTATAAAGTATTTTAAAGCACAAGAAGATATGAATGTGAGAAAGCAGCAGCCTCGGCAAGGAAAAGTCAAAGCAGTTCTGTGGCTACTTACAATAAGTTTTTAAGAGCTAATGCAATTTTAAGAGCCAGGTTTTCCATGAGCAGCTACAGAGTTGGTAACATTCAGAACTTACACCCAATAGCCTAAGATTTAAAGAGTTAAAGAGCAAAATTCAATTGTAAAGAGGGAAATATTTGAGGCAAACCCTTAGAATAACTGCTGAAAATCAGAAACACATTCCTTCAACACATGCAGCACTGGACACATCTGTCCCACACATCCTTTTTTGGATGCATGGAGCACTGCTAAGTTGAGGTCAATGTGACATCCAGTGTCCTCTGAGGACAAAACAGCCACGAGGTACTGACTGGAAGGAATGAAGGAGACTTTTCAGGGAGGAGAAGGAGAAAACTATCAACTTCAAGAAAGCTTAAGCATACTCCTGACTCTGGAGAACCCCCCATGAGTCAATCCTTAACCTTCAGAAGAACCTCTTGTTGCTAACAGACATGTTTTGCTCAGAGAAGCTTTGCCTGCCCATCCCTGGCAGTGTTCAAGGCCCGGTTGAATGGGGCTTGGAGCAAGCTGCTCTAGTGGAAGGCGTCCCTGCCTGTGGCAGGGGGTTGGAACTGGAGGAGCTTTAAGGTCCCTTCCAACACAAACCATTCCATGATTCTTTGATTTGATGTTTTCAGGGACAAAGTCAACCTTTGCCTCTCTGTTGAGCCTTCCAACAACAGGGCAAGGGACACTTGTGGTCTGTCTGCTACTAAACTGCCAGGCACTGGAAGCTGAAGCAACTGCTCAAACACCCACATCATTGCTTCCTACCCAAAAGCCACCATCAGACCCCTGAGGTCACGAAGGTTCACAAGCGCATCCCATTTCTGTAGAGCTATAAAGCCATTGCTTGATTTGTCTGACACAGAAATAAAACAAATAGAGATCTAATGCTCTATTGCTGATATTCAATCTGCTGCTGAGAGTTCACAGCGCCCCAATTATTAACTGACATATTGTAAAGCTTCTTGTCAGCTTAGAATCCAGAGACAAATCACCACTGCTATTGCTCCTAGAAGCCCTCAGGATAAAAGGAGAAAGGAACAATAAGACCCAAGAGTTTCTGGGCCTCTAAAAGAGAAGAAAGGTCTTATTTTGCTTAATTTGAAGCAACACATTTTATTGGAATGACAGTGATAGACTCCGGGTTGTCAAAACCAATTGCATCCAGAAGCACTCACTGGAAGCAGCCCTTCGTCACTTTGCCAGGCTTCGCTGGATAATTACACCATGAATTTGTTCCTGTATCGAGTATCCCAGGCCACAGCCCCAGGATAAATTATACTTTCTATTCACTTGTTTTCTATTACTTCCACTGTTATTTCATGTAAAGAAAAAAGCATGAATCTGCTTTAAAAAGGATGTATCTGTAACACCTTAAAGCTTTCTCCCTCCTTGACATCTTGTTACTCTGTGTGAGGAGGGGATGCATTCCCTTTGAGTACATCAAGATTGCGAAACTCATATACCAGAGAGAGCACTGGGATGTTATCCAGCACTGGTACAATACACCAATCCCTGCCCCTAAATGCATTAGACTGGGCTTGGCTCTCTAGACTGCCTTCACCCAGCTGAAAACCTTTACTAGTGCTCAGCGGTTATCAATGGAAACAAGAGCACAGTGGAACTTCTTCACTCACTAGATGAGAAAAATGAGGGTCTACTCCAAGTGCTTTCTGCACAAGCTGACACTTAGCACATCCGTATCTCCATGATAATAACAACAGCCAGAAAAAGCCCAGAGTAAATAGGAGCCAAATTGCCAAGCATAGGAAGAGGTTCTGCCTAACACACCCCTTTCTCTATGGCTGTCAGGAGTAGGAATGCAAAGGAAACAGCACAGCTGAGCCTGCTCTCAGAGTGCCTGATTCACAATAATAGGAATGCACTCAGAGGACAAGACCAAGACAGAGCAGCCATAGATATCCCCCAAAAAAGAACCTATCAAGGAGATGCCTCCTAAGGCTTCAACATCCATGAGCCCCTCCTGTCAGGAATGAAGCTCCCAGGTCTTTCTGCAGTGCCTGGTTTCAGTCACAGGAACCAGAGTCACTTTGGCACTCCACATGCAAAGCTGCCCTGCAGCAAAGGCGAATTCACAGCAGCATTATCTGCAATTCACTGGCTTAGTGTTCATTGGGTCTGAAGGGGAGGTGGGGGGAGCAAAGCAAAGACAAAACTCAGCAGATGACAAATTTGCTTATTAACTACATTGAATAAGAGATGGATTAAAAAAACATAAGGAGGGAGGGGGGGATGAAAAGCAGGATGTGAAAGAGGCAGGAGCTGGAACAGCATGGCTAATGTCAACCATGAAATGGAACCCCTGCTGGGACAAGCTGAAAGACAGGCAGGCAGGCTTCCTAATGTTAACTATTTGATTGCCCTGCTTCAGATGCATCTATCCAGCATCACGTGAAGAAGAGACTTCCATCTCCACTCTAGGTAATCCTTACAAGCTAGAGACACCAGCACAAGCTGAAGCAGCTCTGAGAACAGCAAACAAATTCACTCTGCATTGAAAACTGTTATTACCTTCACTCCAAGCTGATCAGGACACACTGTGCACGAGTCATCATGAGTCAAGTAACACCAAACGCATTCACACAGGCTTCAGGGCCATCACTTTACCTTCAATCCCACTCCTCACAGCTCTTTGGAAGGTACATTCTGTACCATTTCAGGATTAGTTTCTAGTCCCATTGAAGCCAGTGAGGATTTTTGCATAGACTGAAATGGGGAACTTGTCAAGCACGTCTGCAAGCGCTGCACTTGCTCAACCATCTCCAGTGACTAAGTATCCCCACACGTCTCCCCATGACATCAGAAAGCCGACCTCTCCCTTGAATCCAGCAGTTTAACTGGCACCTCTGGTTAGAAACAACACGGCTGGTCCAGAGTCCTGAATATTCATGTTTCTGCAGCACTTGTACCTTGCCATCACTTGCTACCACTGGGCAGCTTTCCTCCTCAGCAAGAGCAAGATGTAATTACAGTCAGACACCTCTCTGCATATTCTCTTTCACATAAAGCTCGTCCTGCATCCTTCCTCCATCCTCCTCCCTGTACCACACAAGTCTTTGGCCTTGGTTTTGTTCCGTTCACCTTTTTTCAGTCCATAACTGAAAAGGTCATAAAATACAACTGGAAATAAACCTATTGAAAAAGCAGCCCTGCAAACCCACTCTTTTGGTGCTTCCATTCTTTGTGCCTCGGCAAACCATTTTTGTTTGTTTATAGGATTTTAAGAACTCAAACACAATAGTAAGCTCAATGGAAAATAACACACAGGTACAAGTGGAACAATCACTGAAGCTGGTCATGGCAAACAACTTCTACTGCAATCAGTGCCAAAAAGTGATGAGCAGGGAGGGGAGAAAGAGCCTCTCCTGGACCCAGCACACCAAAAGGAAAGAGAAATGGGATGGAGAGCTCTTGCATTTGCACTGGCACACTTGTGCAAGTGCAAGCTCTCAGTATTTATGCAAGCGTGCAGCAAGCTTGAGCTTTACTCTGATCTGCAACTCGGAGCTGAAACCCCAAATGAGAGCCCCCATTTACAAGTTTCCCAGGCATGTCATTTTAACATGTTTACAGGCTCCTCCAGAGGCACAGCTCATGTCCATAAATTAAACCAGGCACAAGTTGAACTGGTTGTAGTATCAGGGACTGGATCACTTACTCAAGGTCAAACACAGAGTAGCTGGAAGAGGGAGAATCGGACTCGGAGTTCAAACCCCAAACCAGGGCTTCAACCCACACAGTCATTCTTCTGCTCACATTCCAGAGGGAAGGCAGAGAAAATCCATTTAAATATCCCAGGTTACAGACAGGACTGAACTAACACAACTCTGACTCTGAGACAATTTCAATGGCTGTTCCTCTTAAACTCGAGGTGATGAATGCATGGTTTTAAAGCCTGACAGTTGTTAAAACACGAGCTCTTGTCCCAGGTCCCCATAGCAAGAGAGCTGTTAACAAACAGTATTTGCACACTTACTTACTAAGGATTTTCCACATGCATCTACTTCTACACCTCAGAAACGCAAAGGGAGGTTAAAACCAAAGAAGTCACTCAAAATCTGGAGGGTCCCTTTCAGGGCTGCTCCTCACAAACTGAACGCTTCTTCCAAAATCAGAGATATCTTCAAAGTAGAATTACCCAAACCCAGCAGTTTTCCATGGCATTGGATGGACCCCACACCTTGGTCATTACAACTCAAAAATGCCATCCTTATAAGATTTGAGGGGACTCAGTATCCACCTCCTGTATCACAGCCCTAAGACACATTCCATTCAGTAACCAGCTGATGGACAATCAGCATCACGTCACCCTCTGCCTGCAGCACACACACACACACACACACACGTCCCATCCAGATCAGTTCTCACACTGATCAGGCACGCATGGTCTGCACCAATTCTGTTACTGACAAAGTCAAGGATGTCAACCTCACTTTACCTGCTGGCAAAAAAAAAAGAGCCCAAGTACTTTCCAGTAGGGAGATGTTATCTTCTTCAGGAATGATGAAACAGGGAAAGTAAACCCAAGAACCAAGTGATCCATAGCAAGTCAATGGCATAATCACAGACCACAGACTGGCTTGGGTTGAAAGGGACCTTAAAGCTCATCCAGTTCCAACCTCTGCCACAGGCAGGGACACCTTCCATAGAGCAGCTCGCTCCAAGCCCCTGTGTCCTACCTGGCCCTGAACGCTGCCAGACACGGGGCAGCCACAGCTTCCCTGGGCACCCTGTGCCAGCGCCCCATCCTCATAGTGGTGAGGTGAAGGGGTTCTCTTATCACCCTGAAGTGTCTCACTCCAATAACTGAGTGGAAAATATCACGTTTTGTATGCTTTGAATATCTTCTTTTCATACTTTATCTTACCAAGGCCAGAGAAATAACCAAAAATGATCATTATTCCCTCAGTTACATTTCACATGGAAATAAGCCACAACACAATCATAAGGCAACTATTTAGGTCGCTCCTTCCTCAAGCACTGTAAATTCCTCTGTATTTGCTCAGCAGCTTGTCTCAACTGATTAAACTCCACAGCAGAAACTGGAGTTCAAGCCTGCAGTAGCCTCCTCTGAGAACCAGGACCCTGAAACAGCATCAGCAAAATCACCAGTGACATCCTTCCCCAAAACACTCATTAAACCATGAGCCGGTGCTTAATCACCTAAAAGGATCTTCTCAGGAGACAGCTGGATGCAGCCCTTGGATTTGCAGGTTTGTGGACAGCAGAATGACCTCTTCATTGTTTTCCTCCAGAAGAGGATCGTTCCGCCAGGGTTTGGAGGGTGTGTAAGGAAAGGAATTTTCTGTATACTCTCAGAGTAAAAGAAGCTCAGAAAACAGTGGGAACTGCCATGAACTCCGAGGGGAAAACCCCAAAATATCAAATGTTACTACAACAGATGCTGCTTCCTTGAGAACCTGTTATGAATTTACCTTTTTAACACGTTGATTTTGAGGCCAACTACAGTCCGGGTGAGCAAATAGCTTCCAAAAGACTTTAACTGGCTGTTGATGGGCTACATCTAAGGCAGTTCCATACCATGTAGAAGGTAAGTCTCTGTATCATGGCCCTGTAGTATGCACAAGTAAAGGCTTAAGCTTTTATTCATGCTAATTTAGGGCTGATTCTTTCCCAGTTCTGCTTCTTCACAGGGTCCATTGCATCAGGGAAAGGACCATTCCACAACAGGTCCAGGGAATGCTTACCTGGCATCACCTCCAGTCACTCTCCACAAGACTACTTAGGACAATGAAGCACAGCATGGTCTGGGTTGGAAGAGACCTTAAAGCTCATCCCGTTCCCAGCCTGTCTGGTTTCATAAACACCACCTTGTCAACCTGTCCACCTAACACCATGGCACAGCACTTGACATAGATGCTTAGAGCTCCTCAGTGACTGACAGTACTAATCAGAATGGTACCTGCCCAGCTTGCAGACAGTCGTGGTGGCTCACAGCTGGCTGCATTTAAAGCAGAATCTGAAATGCAAGCAGAAGTGCTTGCTTGTGCTTGGAGGTGAGCACAACCCAATGAAGGAGCTGCTGTGGTGAGCTCAAAATATACCACGGAAATCTCTGCAGGCATTACTACTGTATGTAAATTAACTCCTTAATTCCAAATTTTTACCTATTCCATTGCTATTTCGGGTTGGTTTCAAAGCACTGAGCATGGATCTCCTCCCTGTGTATCTGGATCTCCTCTTGGCTGCTGCTCACTCTCCTCTGACAGGCCAGAATGGTGATAGCCTTTCAGAAACTATTATTAAATCAATCCCATTTAATTCAAACTAATTCATGGGCAAATTCTAATCAGAGCTACAGCAAGCCCTTAGATACGCTGCTGCACATGAATCCTATAGAGATGGTTAATGTTTCCAGCAGCTGCACAGCCTGTGCGTGTATTCTCAAGCCAAACCAAGTCTACCTGAGCAATAGAGAGAAGAAGAGGAACAAAACTGTGCATACACTACATGGAGGTGCTCATTAACTAAACAGTAGGAAACTTGTTTTTCTAACTTGTCCCACTGCACATCAGCAGCCACAGGAAGCAGCCCAAACCTGATGTATCCCTTTAGCATGTTTTCATAGCATTAGCTTTTAATAAATAGAACATACTCCACCCTGAGAGCAGAGCAGGGCTCAGGTTCCAGCAGAAAACAGGGGTTGCTTTAAATATTTAGATTACATTACAGTTGGGACGCTAAAATAAGCAGTGGCTTGTGCTGCAGACAGCTATCAGAATCAGCCTGGCAAGGTATGCCTGAGCTAACCCAGTGTGGTTACAAAGTAGGAGCTTTGAGGTCTCTTAGGTTGGCGTTCTTAGACGTATTACTGATGCTACAATAGTGCTTTCTGATGTCAGCAAACAGAAAAGCAGCAGTGCTTGATGCTCTATAAACAGCAGAACAAGAGGCACAGTCCGCAGAAGGTTTATAAGCTTCAGCAGGGAAAATGGGGAAAAGCTGGGAGAAATAAAGGCTATTCTCATCAGGCAAGTGGCTAACACTGGCCTCAGTTCAGCACTTCACTGGGTCCAAGCGCTTTGCTGGTCCAAGCCTAAATCTGTAGCTGAATCCATTTTATTTGCTATTTCCTAAGTCTCAATTCAGTGCTTTGACTATGAAACTCTCTATTTGCTTCTATTGGGTTGCACTGGGCCTGCAGCTTTCTGCAGGTATTAATGAAAGCTCCCTTCCAGTCTTAAGAATTCTCCTTCTCCCTGAAGGCCTCTATATGGTTGTTGATCCAGATACTTGGGTTGAGGATCTGCTCTTAGTAAGCATAGAATCGTGGAATGGTTTGGGATGGAAGGGACCTTAAAGTTCTTCCAGTTCCAACCCCTGCCATGGGCAGGGACACCTTCCACTAGAGCAGCTTGCTCCAAGCCCCATCCAGACTGGACTTGAACACCTCCCTATTTTCAGAACATAATTCCAAGTTTATTTGATTGAATTAAGCTGAAATTTGGGAACTCAGTGACACTTAAGGACATGGTTTAGTGTGGACTTGGCAGTGCCAGGTTAATGGTTGGGCTCAGTGATCTTGAAGGTCTTTTCCAACCTAACTGGTTTTGTGATTTAAGTGTGCAACAGACCATGCTAAGTGGGACGAAAGCTGGAAAGAACCATCACCAGCCCACTGAACTGTAAAGCCAGAATTACTACCCTCAGTTTTATTACCCATCTCAAAGGACTAATTAAAGAACAAGCATCTTCTCAACCTACTTCACCATCGTGGGGTTTATGAGGAAAGCATCCTCCCTCAGCACGCACAGCAAGTTACACATCCCAACCAGGACTGTCCACATGACAGAACAGCTCAGCAAGAAACTGGCTCAAGATTCAATGCATTTCAGAGACAGAGACTCAAGGACTTCACCAGGCTTTGGATCAGTCCCAATGAGAGCTTCAGCAGTGCCACACACCCCGCTACAGCCTCCCAGAGCAAAGCTGGCAGCAGCAGGAGAGAAGGGTCAGCCATGGGCTGGAGCATGCCTTGCATGCATCTCCTTGGTCAGCCATGCCTGTTTACATCAGAGCTGTCCCAGCCTGACCTGCAGGCAGCTCTGATTTTACACAATTATTCCTTTCTAGCCTACAGATGGGCAAACCTGGCCAAAAAGGGGACAGGATAAGAAACATCTTTAAAAGAAACCCAACTGTTGCTCCATCTGTTCAAGCACACTTGCTAGCCAATAATTACATTCAGAAAACATGGCACAGGCATTGGCAAGGATCTATATGGTGAATTATGTGAATTATCAGCAGCAATTGCCAACCCTTTTTAACCTTGTGCCCAAGTAAACTGCTTTTTCTCAGTTGGACTGTGTCACACATCTCTGAGCATCTACTGACTGATGAAGCAGCCTGAGATAACAGAGAAAATACAGAGGGTTAACACTGCAAGCACACAGATCTTCCTGCTTCCACCAGCTCTACCCTCACAGAATTACTCCCTTACTCATTCACACCTCCAAAAAACACCCTGTTCCCTCAGTGACACCGAGGGTAAAAGAGACTAAACAGGAAGGAGACAGAGGTGCACACGGGAAAGCCAGCACACAGATCCTACATGGCTGCTTTGTAAAGATCACCTTGGTTATATTTCAAGGCTCAGAGTCATATGGCATACCTCTTCCTATCTGCTCATCATTCAGGTCAGTAACCTGCACATCATCTTGAACCCCCTGAGTGCTCTCTAGACCTTCACATCCACCCTATATATCTAGGTCTTGCAGTCTGTGGAGTATTCCTGACTCTCCATTCACACAGCTAGTTTCCTCAATGTCCCCTTGCCTAGTTCCGATCCATACTCACTCTGTGGGCATCAGTCCTTGACACAGAGCTGCAAAGGCCATTTTCCTAAGCTGTTATTTTTAGCACATGAATCTATCAGCTCCATATCTGCTAATGCAAACACAAACCACTTCCCTTCGTTTTATTCCACTTCAAAAAAGACAAACTCCTACCTGTAACTGACCTACATGAGCCTCTGTCACCTGCTTGTTCAGCTTTCAAACAAGTATGGAGGTGGGCATCCTTTCATGCTGCTCTTTAGTCTTGAGGGGATCTCCTTAAAAACATCAGCAGAAATACCTCATTAAAACCCTGCCTGCAATAACTACCAAAAAACCCCATCCCAAAAACTATGCTCTTACTACTCCACAGCACAGCAGAGTCCTCCTAAGAGGCAGAATCCTACCTGCAAGGCCCTTTTGTGCAGCGTGCTGCCTTATCCCTGAATAAGCATGGAAACGTGTTTTCCAAGCACAGAACTCAACCCAAAACCTTCTGCATAGCAAGACACATGCCATTTAGGTCTCCTGCTTCTCAGCTAGGGCTCCCCTTAAAGCAAGGCTGAGAACAGAGATGGTACATTGCCTCCATGAGAAAAGACACAAAGCAGTGTTTCTCATGTTCCCCTTGCATCAGAGGTTGCCACATTGAGCTCATAATCCCAAACCCGATTCCTGCTGCTTTAAATCCCATTTTGCCCATCAGCTTTCAGCAAATCAACTTCTGCACCTAAAAGTGCAGTTTGAAAGGAAGTTCTTTTGCTGATACCAAAGGAATGCCTAAAAAGCCACTCCTCAAAGTACTCCCTAAAGAAGTATAATCAAAATAGTATTAGTTCACACAATGGAAAGAATGAGGACTTGAACCTCGCCCAGAAGGATGGCAGAACAGACTGTGGTGTTTGATGGATAACAACTGCAGAGCCTAAGGTTGACTTGCTCTTCCCACCCCACAGTACTGAAGACACCATCAGCAGTTCCTTCCCTGGCGATGCATCAACTGAACGGACCGCATACATTGATACTCTGGCATTTTTGGAAGTCAGGGGTAGTGTCTTACAAGAAAAGCTCTGCAATAACAAATGTTTAAGAGCAGTCAGGAATGCCTCTTACAGAGGATTAATAACCTCACACAGATTCATTTTGTATCATTTGGATCCAACAGTTTATGCATTTGTCAGAGTTTCAGTCTGAGAGCACCAGCAGCCCAAACTATAGCTTTATGTTTGGTGTCATTTTGCCATCATCGTAGAACCAGCAGAACTGCATTAGGCATTACTGCATTATGCATTACTGCAGGGCTGTGTGTGGCTGCAACCCCAGAATCAACACTTTCAGTGATGGGAAGTGACCCCTGAGCTCTTCCCCTGAGAGGAAGGAATCAGTTGCTGCAAGCAACTAAACAACTGATGACACAGCTCCTTGTTTAGAAAGCACATCTCACAAATGTCACCTCCCCTCAATGTCATTGCTGGTGGATGCTGCCACATCAATGAGTCTGATCCTGTGATGTCCCTGCTTAATTTCCCACTGACTAGAAAAGAACAGAAGCTACAAAGCACTTCCAAGGGTTAAGCTTTCAAGTCAGAACCCAGTTGGACATCCTGCATCTTAAAAACATCATCGTATCTCCAGATGAAATCAGTAGGAAACATGGGCTTTCAGAATCAAGACAGGTCCACTCCAACAAGTACACCCTTGAGAATGAAATGGCACAGGGAAAAGCGGGTTGATGTCAAAGCAATGCTACCAGGAAAATCAAGATGAAGCTTCCCCACTGGGTCTATTTTCCACAGCTTCACTGATAGTGTAACACTAAGACTGAAAGGCAGAACAGTAAATGAAACTATAGCAGAAATCCAGAAGGAAATATATCACTCCTACACCTTTCTTCTCCTGCACCTTCTGGGAAGCAAAGCTGAAAGCAGGCTGGTTGCTCAGCCCAGGTACACAGACCATAACTGCTTCATTTCAGAATGCAGCTTGATGTGGTTCCACATCGCCAACCCAACTCCATCCCAGCCCTCAGCAGCTCTATCTTTCACAGCTAGAAACAAATCAACACATCCACTGGTTTTAAACACTATTATTTATGACATTATTCCAGAGTCCAGGAAAGGCTGTGCCTTAATTACAACAACATGTGCAGCATTGCAAAGTCAGTTCCCTATCACTGGCTTCTCAAGGAGGCTCCACATCTCCAGGAAAACATTTGCTTTCCTAACACAAGAAGTACTTTTCACTCCACAGTGGGATTTACAAACCACGCTGCCAAGCAGTGGTCATCATGCCAAGTCATAGCTCCACACAGCCACAGAGCAGCAATGGGAGGAACAGGAGAGCAGCACTGTACAGCACTGCCTTTAAAACCAAATCATTACATGTTCATGCTCAAGGACCACTTAAGAACACACAGAGAGGCATTTCTGGGGAGGACATTTCCAGGCACATGAGCAGAAATGAGATACACAATTTTGTTATGGTTACTGGCAACTGCATCTACTATTACCTATTTGCAACTCTAATTAAAGTCAACTTGAAGATAAGACGATGAAAAGAAACCCTTCTTTACCATTACCACTTGCTGAGACAGCCAAGATTCATGTGGGTTTTCTGCTAAATCCCTGTTCTTCAGCAGTATTTAGGATTCAGAGAGGAGCACAAATGTGGCTGACAAACAAAAGCAATAACCTGGCTGACAGCTCATTGACTTGCAAGAGTCACCACATGTAGTTACTTCTACCTGTCTCAGGACAGCACGTCACCACGCTAATGCGTTCAGCACCTATATTTGAGATTAGAGTTTCAGTAAGAGATACAGAACATACAGGTCCTAATCCCCATCACCCACTGGCAGCGCTGCACCTTCCACCATCTCAATTTCCAAGGCAATACATGAACAAGAGACAATTTTCACCCCAGTTTCAAGACTAAGAGAGAATCCACCGTAGGATTAATTTGTTACCTGGTCAAAGCTCAGGAACAGCCCAAAGGCATTAGAGATGTTCCCAGCATGTTCCACGTGCGCTGTTTCCTAGCACTACATCTCTGCAGCAGCGGCACTGAAGGCACAACAACCCCAACACCCTTTATTGAGGTTGCACTATAAAAACAGAAGAGCTTGAATGTCCATGAGCACAGCGGGGCACGCGTCCCTGTCACTGGAGGAGGAAGGGGAAGAATTTACGGAGAGGCAATTTCCAAGCCCTTATTTTGAAAGCAAACAGTTTGTGTAGCTGCATCCCAAGAAACTTGTTTTCACAATCCAGAAGAACAAGAAGCCAATCCATGAACAACTCCTACAGCAACACGCCAATGCCAACAGCTCGCCACAGGAGAAACATATGTCAACAAACAATAGCCACTTTCCAGCGGGGATCAAAACACAATTAACATGAAAGGCTGTGAGCCTCATGGATAAGACAGAGGATACACAAGGTGCAAAAGGATGTTGGGGATGCTCTATCTCACCAAAGGTAAACCCCACACCTCAACCACAGCGTTATTTTAGTCAGGGCTGTGTTAGTGCCCCACAAACCTGCTCTTTTTCACTGACAAGGCACTTATACATGTAAAACAGCCTGGCCACTGACGGATGTGAGTACAAAGTGATTTGCTACAAGAGGATTAATACATTTGGAAGTGACAGGCCAGCTGTCAAACACATTTGTATTGGTCTATTTTACGAGGGCTGTAAATGAGCCCAGAGGCACACAACACACATCGGTGTGCGGGGATGAGATGGATGGCAAATTCCCCGAGCTCCAGCCGGGAATTTGGCCTGCGGGGTCACAGAGGTCGTTCGAAAGCCTGGCGCTTGTTTCCTCCTGCTCCCCCAGCAGCGAAACACCTCGGTGGTAGTGTCAAGAAGCGGTGGTTCCGACCACCGACCGCTCAGCACCCAAGAGAACCACCCGATGCCCACACCGCCCCTGCAGCCCGACCTTCCGGAGCCCCCCTCCGGGCCTCACCCGCACGGTAACAGCTTCGGCCGCTCACCCCCCGCCCTCCCCGGCGGACGAGCGGCCGGGGGGAGCCCGGCCCGGGCTGAGCACAAGCGGAGAAGCTTCGGGGCGGGGGGTGCTCCGGCCGCGCTGTCAGTCCCCGGTGAGCCCGCGGGGTGAGGCGGCGGCGGCAGCGGCAGCAGGGGCCGGGCCGGGCCGCCATGTTAGCGGCGGCTCTGCCGGCTGCCCCGGGCGCCGGTGGCGGGGGCCGAGGCCTAGCACCGAGCAGGGCCGCATCCGGCGGGGAGCCCGGCTCCCGGCCCCGCGCTGCAGCCGAGCCGCCGGCAGCGAAGCAGGTGCCGAGGGAGGCGGAGAAACCTCCCCTCGGGCTGTCAGCGGGAAGGGGCAGCGCCCGGGTCCGCTCACCCGAAATCCTGGTCCATGGACTTGAAGAAGAACTTGTAGCTGTGCACGGGCCGGTTGCTGAGCACATTCTTGAAATCGGCCAGAGTGACTTTCTCCGGCGGCACCGGCAGCTTCACCAGGTACGGCGTCTCCTCCTCGTCTATGTGGTAGATGATCTTGGTCTCCGCCATGGGAGAAGGA
>JAOEHY010004232.1:0-21283 GCA_025447955.1 Psilopsiagon aurifrons | reverse complement strand
GCCCCACTACAGAGGTAAGCGGCACCGGGCATCGAGCGCGACAGCGGCGGCAGCGGGCGGGGAAGCGCCCGGGAGGGATGGGCGGCGGGCGCGGGGAGGACAGCGGCGGTCCGCAACCCCGGCGGCCCTGAGGCAGTCCCGGACGGCGGCAGGGTCAGGCCCTACCAGGCGCTTGCATATCGCTTGTATCCCTGCCCCGTAACGGGTTTCACTGGAGGAGGCTTAACTTTATGAACTGACAGAGTAGGAATTGTCATTGTCACAGTGCGCCTGCAGGGAAACCTACCAGAGAACATCGAAGGGCAGGACTGTGAATGCTCCCCCTCTCTCGTCCTTGCTGTCCGTCCACCGTGTGCTGGAGCACACACAGCCGTACCTGGGTCCTCAGCGACGTGCTTTGCACGACATGCTCAAAATCCGTGTCTGTATTGTTTCGGGTTTGTGAGAGAAAACTCTCATAAAGGGTAGATACTGTAGTGTATTACATTGACAGCTACGAGCATAGGGGTTTACTTTGTTTCAAAAGCTGCACAACTGTTTGCTACCTCTACAAAACACCCCTTAGGCTGCGGACGTGGGTGGCTCAAAAGTGTTTTAACATCCGTTCAAATAAGGTTATTTTGATTCTATTTTCTTCGTTATTCTGTGTGTAGGGGTATTCAGATACCTGTTTCATTGCATTGCAGTGCTGTCATTGCTGCAACATTTGTGATCACGCTCTTGTATATGTCTTGCCCAAGTAAACGCTATCTTTTGGGTAACTAGTTACAGTCATTTTTACGTTTTTCTTTAAAAGTGTTACCAGAAGTAATTGTTGCAGGATAACTTCTTCCAAAAAGTGAACTTTCTATTTTAGTATTTTGGAAGCATTTAAATCCACAAATACATCTAATCCCTTTTGTTAAGTGCAGTCCTAGTTCTGGCTTCTGGGATAGTGATAAAATGCATCCTTTGCAGTCAATAGATGCAAGAAAAAGCATGTTCAAGGTCTAAGTGGGCATTTAGTAATGACACTATTTGTTTATCAGTAGCCATTGGTCAGGCACTCACCTTTGAGCAGCAGGAGATAGAAAACAATAGGCTATTAGTGCTTGAGGAACTGAGTTGCCAGTTCTGCCACTCTGCCTGTGCCATGCCTGCAGTCGACGAGTGGCTCCTTTTCCTGTCTCTGCTCTAGCTGGTACTCAGCAGTCCTTAGTCCCTGCATGCTCCATAATGCTGGAAACATTACGGACAGAAGGAAAATCATCATCCCCTCTCTACACATGGATTGGAATAGACATGTGAACAGGGAATTGAAAAGTCCTTCCTTTGCGGAGCTCTTTTTCCACCCGAGTGCCTCAGAGGCAAACATCAGGAGGCACTTAATTACCTCTTTGGGGAAAGTGATCTCCTTTACTGATTTCAAGAACCTCTTTGGTTAATGTGTGATGTTCAGGGTACCTATTACCTGACTCAGCATGTGACAGTAATGGTACAAACCCCAATGTGTTGGCAGAGTTTTCAGTGTATCTCTCCCAAAAGGCTCATCCACCAGCACAATGCTATAGTTGCAAAAGTTGAATTCTTTTCCAGCTTAGGGTCACATTTCTCATGATCTGGCAGGACCAAGTAGGTCTGGGATGGATCCAGGCGAAGCTCACTGTATTAATCCTGAAGACAATCAGGAAAAAGCAAATACGGAATGAAATTCTTCTTGGCATGCAGAGACCTCAGTTAAAGAACAGTAGAGAGCCATATGCAGTACACAGCGTGTTTGTGGAAAGCACAGAATGTGATAAGTAAACTCGAATTTTAGGGAAACAGCTGCGATTTTCTCAAGACAGATTGCTGTTTTCAGCAGACTGGATGCAGCATCTGAACCTCCAAACAAAATGGTAGAGTTTGACTTTCTAGAAATAAGTCTCCTCAGACCCTATTGCACTTGTTGCCTCTAAGTTATGTTCAGTTAAACTAATGGTGCACAATCTACATGGGAGGCTGAATGTCATGGCCTTAATTCTTAAGTACTCGTTTGTATATTTTGTAATTAGAACTCCAATATTCTAAACGAAATATTTAAAATTAAAGCTATTAAAACACTAATATATTTAAAGGTCTGAAAAGAAATACTAAAAAAAAAAAACAACAACCCATATACATGGAAAGATTTCCAACAAGAATAATCATGCTTAAATGATCAATTCAGTTACAACTATCATGACTTTTCCATTTTATATCAGAAAATGTTAGAACACTTTGTGATAGTGGATAAAGTTGAGTCAACAGTAGTACATACAACTTGCTATACTTTAATGTTCTTTCCACACTATACAGAGCTGGTAGGTAAGCTTGCCCTGTGGGTAAGCTTCCTTTGTGCTTTCAAGTCATCAGACCTCGTTTTCAGTTCCTTGTCATTTTCTTAGGCTTGACTTGGGCTGAAAATTGCTGGGTGTTAGACACAGGTGAAGCTTTGCTGGAGCACTGCAGCAAAATCAGAATTTGTAATCCTGGGACTGAAGTTTGAAAGAATGCTTATGTCAAAAATAATTTTTTATCCATCCTGAATAAGGAAATCATGATGTCAGTGGAAAACTTAGCCAACTTTCCTCTTAAATGCCTTTGGCTTGAGTAGGGATCTGCAGGGGCAGCTTTTTCTACATAGAACAGAGCATTAATTTCTTGCCTATATGTCCTTAAATATGGTAGTTTTATTTGTTTCTGCTGTTGCTAGACAGCACATCGGTTACATATAGATATGTAATAAAATAATTTAATTTTTATTATTGAAGATGACAGTTGTTTCAGTTGTTTTGCAGAATGGAAAAAAAAAGGAAAGAAAAGAAAGAAAAAAATGAACCAGTGTTAAGCAACATGAGATTTCCAAACAGTAACTATGGAAATATTAGCGTACTGCTAAAAAGGAAGAAAGAATACACAAAGAGCTGGGTGACATTTTAAAGTGATGTGCATAATAATAGGAAACATATAATTTGATCCTTAGTAGGATTTACGACCTTATTACAAGTGAGTACAGTCAGCTGTTTTAAAGATCTATCAAACAATGATCTAATTAAACTGTGGAGGAAAAGAAAATAAAGACCTGTCTCATGTTTAGCTTGATTTATTAATGGAAAAGGTAACGCATATTAATTGTATCAGGAGTGATTCAGTTACAGGAAAGAAAACTAATGACAGTGCTCTATGTAAGGGAGAGTTCCAATAAAACACAGAAGACAGGAATAAACTTTCACCATGGTTCGTAAACTGCTTGTGCTGTAGCTTGCTTGGAAAACATTACAATAACACACATGACTGACCTGTGATTCTTCAAGGGCTTTTCTTCAGATACTGATGAAGGATAAACTCTTGATAAGGTCAAAATGTGTGGACACAAATAGCCTACAGGCTACTGCCAGCATCTCAGAAGCACTGTGGTGGCACAGTCAATCACATTGACTTCCCTGGGCCCTTAGGGGACAGAAGATAGAGCTATTGTTACCTGCCTGGGTAGCCTAAAGCCGTATCAGATTAACTCTTCAGTTTTTGAAAGACTATAGGATTCTCATATTGTGCTTGAAAGAGATTAAGTTCATTCATTCACTGGGGCATCTTCTCTATTTGAAGGAAGGGAATTAACCTGATTTTGAAACTGTTGTATAATTGTGGTTATAATGTGGTATAGTCACGGACAATGACATGAAAAATGTGGAAGATAGTACATTATTGCATGATTAGAACCAAAATATGTTTGTGATCAGTGATAAAATTACACCATGCAAAATATGGGACAAATACAGAAAAGCTTGGGAGTGAAAATTGAAGATCTGAGTGTTACTATTAAAAATGTAAAATTATACAGCTTTTCTTATAGGTACATTTTTAAAAAAATCATTACTAGACAGTAGTGGCTAGAATTAAGATTAACTGTATCATTCAACATAACCTGCAATTCCTTGCACAGTCAGCATCAGTTGGTATTCATTTTTAAAACCAAGGTTACTAGATAGGTGCATTTTTAAACATCATTTATTTATAAGAATGACTATTCAGTATGTTCCATACAAATATGCCATTAGCCAAAACCTTTATTGTCACTGGCTTCGACGGGAATCAACTCAGCTGCCAGATCAGACTCAGAAATTCAGGCATTCTGTTTTATTTTTGAAGGAGTTTGCATTTAAAACAAACTATTGTAAAGAGCTGTTCAGATTGTCATCGTTCATTGTATCTATCAGTAACTTTAAGATTTTGTTTGAGCCAACAAGGTCTCTTAGATGTTCAAAAATATGTTTGTCAGTTGCATTTACATTATTAAAATTTAGCATGCCAGTTTTGCAGATTTTCTTAGAATGTGTACCTAAGTGTCTGCTCATTTCAATACACGCTTCTGCTGTGATGCATATGTATACATGCAAACTGTATGAACTACCTTTCATCCACCTGAAGGAATTCTTCATTTCATGCATAGAAACCCTGTAAAATAGTAGCCTACTTCCAAAAGACCTTTTGATAATCCTTATTCCTCTTGAGGTAAGATTCTGGTTCTCTCATATATCTGACACTCCCTTTTTATTCAGGTTGTTAGATTTCATAAACATCAGTGGAACTAGAAAGTCAAAATCTGGAGAGAAAGTGTAAACATACTCCCTTCCACTGTTTCTATGTCTAGGGTATGTGATGTGATTATTAGTCTGTATTTATTGTCAAGTTAAAAAAGGGAAAGTTACCACATGGGGAATTCCATTAAATTTTTAGAGTGCCAACCTACATATTTGTTGTTGTTACTAAGACTTCAATGTGTTTTTCAGTAAAAGTAGCTTCATGTCATATTGCAGTATATCCTCATTTTCCCACTACAAATACTTAACACCTTTTCTAACACACTTGTTAGGCCTTGTTACACTTACCACACCTTGATATTCATATTACTCTTGCTCCACAGTTCTTGAATGCTCTCCTGGTGGGCATCAGATCCTGCAGAGCCCTTATCGAAGCATTGATTTTGCTTCATCCCACCTCCAGCAATCAGCTATTCAGGATTTAATATGTGACCATTCCCTAACACCAGGATGGTACCGCTTCATGTTATTTGACAAGCCTGCTGAGATGCCTACCAAGTGCGTGGAGGTATTGTTACAACTCATTTGATTATGAAAAATATATATTTACTCGTAAGAATTTTCTAGTAGGGTACCTACAAAAAAAGAAGATGGTTGTGGAGACTTATGTAGAGGAATACAGAGTACCTGTTCTCGCTAAACACTTGCGTATAATAAAATGTATTAACTGGACAATTAAGTCTTAGTACTGAAAATTTTATATTGAAAGGGCAACATCAGAGGATAACAAATTACATCTCTTTTAGACACTCAAAACCTGTCATTCTCAGTGGTAGCATAGCAGGGATATCACGTTCTAAAGCTGCAACTGTGTGATAGTCAGTCTGTTAGGAAGGCCATACGAAAGCTGTGTAAACGCCTGCGGCTGCATGAATCCAGTAATTGTGGAGCTTTTAAAGTGATCATATTAGAAGTGATTATTTCTAAGATAACTTGGACTAGCAGAGCTAACTGAAGATTAGTTGTCTTGTCTTCTGCAAGTCCCCTAAGATTCAAAAATTACTTGGAATATTTAATACTTTAGATGTGTAGTTTTGTAGAGATTTATTTTGGAGCATACCAACATCTCTTTATGTTTAAGAAGATACACCTTTGCAGTTTCCTACTTTAAAACATTTCCTTCTTCAAAAAAAGATAAAAATGTTATTAGAATATTTTATCCTTGATTATTCTCATTATTTGAAATTGCCTGATCATAGTTTCTTTAAAAAACAAAAAGCAAAGCTCAACAATAAAAGGCTTTAAAAGGAATACTAACCAGTTAAAACATATTAATAGAATTAAATTGAGCTTATAGCAGACCCTCTTTTTTAAAATTGTGGGTTTTATTAAATCTTTATGTTAGCATAAAGCTGTGAAGTACCTTTAGTGTGCAGCTGACCAAAGTACTCAGAGGGACATGTTACAGAGGCTACTGTTATCCAGGTTTTATACTGCAAAAAACTAGCAAAAAGTATGATTCCTGAAGGAATTTCTTTCACTTAGATTTAATACAAACAGATCAATGAAATTGTCATATTTTCTCAAAAAGTATACCTTTATGCAAAGAATGAGCATGATAAACCAGGGGAAGAACCAGTGTGTTTTGCAAAACAAAGGTTAGACTAGCAATATACCTGCTCAGATCATCAAGGAAAGTTATAGAAATCTGGCTAAAGTTCTCAGTCAGTCCTCAGTAAATACTTGCTAAAAATAGGCTACCATGCTAACATAGAGGTGCCCATATAATTACAGCTGGAAAGAGATGAATTCAAAACTTAGCGAATGAAATTCATGCATTGACATCTGCTTCTTTGCATCTGTTGACAGAAACAAGACATGTATTTCGAAATCTCAGAGTCAAAACATTAGAACCAAACTAAAGCAGATGTCTTGTTTAGGAAGTTTTCTCTTTTCTTTCCCTTTAGAGAACTTTTATTCTAGCTATGTTTAATCCTTGACAGAGATTCAGACTGTTAAACAATCCATCCTATTTCTGTCTATTTCTCATTAATTCTATCTGCTGGATTGATGGTGGTCTTAAATATTCTAGATTAAGACAGAAAAGTATTCTTTTGAGATGTAATTGCTTGATGAGTCTGCAGTTACTCTTTAGACCATGAGGTCTAAACATGAGATGATCCGAGACTTTGTTTCACTATCAGGTCAAAGAAAGGAATACTTGAGGCAATGTATGGAGATTCTCCAAATCTCACACAATTTGAGATTTAGATTTTTTATGTAAATATTTGCCAGATGCTGGCTTTAACACACTGTGTCCTTCCAGGTGTTTCTCTTCAGTTTGGTTTCCGCAGCACATGAAAGACAGGAAGTCATCTTTAACTTATTCTGATAACCCATGAACCAGATTCCTCCTTTGTCTCCTTTTCTCAGGATGAATTTTTCTCTATTTCAGTGGTAAACTCTTGTATCTGCTAAATCAGATTTACACTACAGTTACCACAAGTGGTACTACTGTTAAGTTGTGACCAGGGTGGCAGTTTCCTTGACCTGAAGACCTCACATAGCCACCTGCAGTGGTGAGGGGTGAAGGGGAATATTCCAGATCACACTTCTCATTCTATGAGGAAAAGCATTGAACAGGGCTTTTGTTCTCGGGAGAGGCAACAACAGCCCTCTTAAATCACCTCTTCAATCAGTACCTGAACCACAGACCTTGTGGAGCCTATTGTTTTGGAAACACCAAAGGATTTAGGGTTGCTACAAAGCCACTGTGGTTGTTACAGTGGGATGCTATAAGCTTATCTATTTCTAAAGGTGGAGAATTGAAAGACAGACAGGGCTTATCAGGTGTCTTGCATTTTTGGTGGGTCTGAAAGTCAGTAACCTTGCATCAGCTGGCCACATCTCTTAGAAGAAATGCAGCAGGTTACCTGAGCCTTCAGTCCGTGGCAAAGGGCAGAAGAAATATGTCAGCTTTAGTACCTTTAGTTGATCTAACCCATATTTGCTGTGCTCTGGTAGCATTCACAGTTTCTGTAGGTTAATGATAGTGGAGTAACTCACTAAGCCATAACACAACTGTTAGCTTTTTGGGGCAAGATACTCAGGTATGGCTCCTGGTTAAGTTCTTCAGATAGTGAATTATAGTCTGTCTTAAAAAATGCAAATTCATTGGACTCAGAGAAGGACTTAAGTTTCTTTTGTGTGTATTTGTATTTAACCTTGAGAAGAAAAGTATCAAGCCCTCAGTTATAGTGTCTAAACTTTGCTAAAAGCTCATGCAGGAAATTAAATGTATATACACCTCTCATTAAAACACAGCTACAGTTTGATAAAACATTAACCACTTTCTGATGTTTTTCTCTGGTGCTGAAGATGAATCACTGCGGTACTCAAGCCCCTGTCTGGTTGTCTCTGAGGGAGTCAGAATCCATGCCTCGGCCTGGTGAGATCAAACACTTAACAGCTTGTGCTACATGGCAGTTTTTCTTCAGCACTTCAAAAGACTGCTGTCTTTTCCGAATCCCTGTCAGTGTGAGGAACTGCGAAGGTTTCTTTGTTTACTTGCTGCAGCCCACCCAAGGATGCATGGGGTATTGTGCAGAAGGTGAGAAAATGCATGCTCTAACTCAGCATAGTGTGTGTGTTTATGCATAGGTGTGTTTCTCTGGTATTTTCTGAACAGAAACAACCGAAAATACTTAGATATGTTAAAATTTCTTGCAATCCTTATTTTTAATACTGATACAAAAGGAAAATCATTCAGTATGGTTAGGTGGGTTCACACCACCCCTTTCTAACTTACATTTAAGTATTCCAGTATTGTTCAAAGCCTGCAAAATTAACCCTTGAAATTTTCCATGAGGTGAGGATATAAGATGCATCTAGAAGTTGAAATTCAGAGTACCTAACAATGGCACTTAAACTTATGCGTACAATTACATGTCAGAGTAAATTTTTTTTAGTAACTTGACCAAACTGTATATCAATTATTGTTTAGCAACGTTAGAAGTATTTTTTTTACTGTAACTCTTTTATCTTTCTGTAGAGCATACACATTGTTGCCAGAAGAAAATTCAACACAGAAATGCTCTACTGATACCCACTTTATTAGTACTATGAGAAAGAATTTGTTTCCTTTTGCAGTTTCTTGCTTTGTGCTGCAGAAGTGTCCATAGCTCAAAACTTCCATATTTCACTACCCATGCCACATGTTTTAGATAACTAAAGGATGGCATGGTTAAATCCTCACAGTTACAAACTGTGAAGCAGTGACAAATAAGTGGATTAGGAAATTCTAATCAGCTTGTGTAACATGCCTTTGTGAAAATACTAGCGAAATTTCTATGTATCATGTACTGTATTGCTCTAAGACATTCTATATTACCAACTGCTTTCGAAAGCTTAACAGCAAAACCATCAGTGGGCTTTCTGGTGCTTTATCGGTCCATCAGTATACCTTTAGATCCTGTTGCTGAAGCATTCCACAAGGTTTTATTGACAGTAAAAAAAAAAGGCCAGAAATGGGGCATTTCAGCATGACAGTGACTGCAACAGTGAAGAACACCAACTTTGCATTTAGTTTGGGTGATGGCTCATGAAGAGAAAGAGGATATAAAAAACATAGGCAGTGAGCTAGCAAATTTTACTGCCTCAAAACAAAGGAGGCAAGAAACATAATTGGTTTGGCTCTGCTGAACACTGTAAATCTGAAATGCTTTTTGAGTTTAGAAGCCCTCTTTTAGAATGATGTTTTCATAAGAAGTACATTGTACTGTAGTGCTGCTTTTTACGTACAGGTTACCATGTGTACTGTGTTTTCTCTTTAACACTCAGTAGCTGTAAACACCTGATGCAAATTTTCGATCTCTATATGCTAAGGAATTCAAGCATTGTAACACTTGAGTGGAACATCAAAATTGCTCTTCATTCTTTCTGGTAAATGGGGTTTTCGGTGTTGCTGATGTCCTTTGGACTTAATTTGAGTGGAGTGGCTAACCTCTTTCTACTCCTGGTACAAACGCATTGGTGTTTTAATGTTTAATGAAAGTTCCACTTGATTTTTTGTTTGGTTTGTAATATTCAAAATACCAAACAATAGCAGTGCACAAGCACTTTTTTTTAGGGCCCTGTAAGAAAGATGATTTTTTTCAAGGAAAGTTTGTACTGTATTTGGCAGTCCAGAGCTACAGTTAATGAATGAGCATTCAGATTGTGGATTTGGGGAGACAAAATATATATTCAACAGAATAATTTAATTCCTTTTTATTCCCTAACAACATCTATAAATATTGGCTGGGTACATCTGCAGTAAAAGTTGTGGAGGTGGTGGAATATTCTGTACCCTTCCTCCCAGGTGTAACTAATCTACTTGTGGTTACCAACACAAGGCTTTGTACTGACTGCTGTGATAATTGTGTGTGGATCTGATTACAAGATTGCTCCTGTTCTGCTAGTTTAAACTTCAATTGGTGCCATGTGATATTTGGTGTATTTTTTAACACAGGGCAGTAATTTAAGAGGATTGGTTTACATACTCCATATGCATTTGAATATAAAATTTAAGAGCAATTTATAGTTGTTTCAGATGCAAAGCCACAGACCTGTGATCCTGAGGGAGGGGACATTCCAGGTGCCTGTAGCAGTGAGTATTTTGTTTTGATTGTCTATAATTTCTGTGCATCTGTGACACAATAATGTCAACACTTCGTCATATTTTGTCTTGAATAAAAACATGTTTGTGTTCTTAACAGTGTTGCTCAATCTGTTGCAAAATGAGCCGTTTGAAGGTAATTTCAGACCTTGGTTTAAAAAAGTACTTTCTCAGCCTAATGTGCAGAATAAATACCAGAGTGTTAAAAAGTAATTTTAAATGCTGATTTACAGATTACCTTGATTCTTTGGGAGTCAGATGTAAGATGAATCTACAGATCATACTGTTGCTTAATCTATTTCTTTTTACATAGCCCCTTTCATTTTTCCTGTTTCCTACATCTTCCCCCCCCCCCCTTCTTCGTAAGTAGAGAAGATATTCTTCTGTCAGACAAATTTATTTGCAGGCTACTCTCTCCTGTCAGGTAAAAGAAAATAATTAATTGCATTTTATTCCCTTGTCAGGGCTTTTTGTTTGTGTGGTTGTTGTTGGTTGGTTTGGGTTTTTTTGTTTCCCTGCTCTTCAGTACCTTCCTATTGACTAGAATGTAATCAAAGACTGAGAAAAAAAATTTTTCTCTTTCTAATAATTAATACAAGGAACATAATCATTTTCTGATTCTCTAAGAAACTATGTAATATTTCCCCATATGAAAAAAAATAAATATTATTTGGCAAATAAATACTTAGATATTATTTGGTAAATATGGCAAAATATATGTCAGTGTCATTTCATCCAATACTGGTTTCACAAAGAATAAAAACCACAAACCACGCTTCTGTTTGACTAGGTAACATGGCTCCTTCATTATCTGCAGCTGTGTCACCACCACTACCAGCCATTCCTGAAGTTGTAGCAGAGCTGATCAAAGGCAGCGTTTATCTAAGGTGTACCTTTGGCATTCCTTCTGTGAACAGCTCAGTTGGATTCGCTGTAACTTGGTCGAGACTTTCTCCTGAAGGTATCAAAGAAGAACTGAAACATGAAACAGCATTTCATGGCTTCTCACTTCTAGAGCTAGATGGGATAAACATCAGACTGGGAGACAGAGTATGTTAAAATGAAATTATTATCTCTTTGTATCTTTGTGAATATGTCTCAGTAGACACTAACAGTTGCTAGAGACAGAGTTCCAGCACCTTGCTGTATAATTTTCGTGACAGGAGCATACTGCCTCTAGTTGTTGCTTACACCAACAGTGCCCATATGAATGTGGAAATACCATGGAATATATCAGTAATTATTACTTCCATTCATGTTTTGAGACTGTTCGTCTCAGGACAGTATAGTGCGCCTCCAGGGGATAAATGCTTATTTGAGTTGCATCTTCTTCATTCTGTACTGCGATTTTCTTTGGTACTATAAATTAAGAGGATCTTTGCATGCAACTGCATCTAAGTGAGAGGCTGTAAGAGCCAGAGGTTGTGAGAAGCTGTGTTGTTGATTCATTAGATAGATTTCTTTACTCTGAATCAATAACGCACTGCTACTTGATGGTTTTGTCTCTAGGATTGGATTTAAATTGTTTTATCCCTGCCACCAAAAGCCACGGGAGTACCTGCATTACCTTGTGTGATAGCAAAATCAAGACCTGGGCTTGAGAAGCTTAAGCATTGGAAAATTTATAAGCTTTCTACCTGTATATACCAAAATACAGGTTAATTTTTCTTGGCCAAATAAAACCACAGAAAATCACATGCTGGCATGCACGTATGCTCAAGCCAGAGCCATGCTGCTTGCATGGCCTATGGACAATAACAATTGCTAATTCTCAAAAATCCTTTGGAGGCTATTTGAATAGCTGCCTGACAGTGTCAACTCAGGGACATTCAAAAGCAAAGGCACAGCCATAAACATGCCAGGAAAAGGTCTTGATCTGTTTCTATGTTTTCCTTAAGCAGCACTGTTGGCAATTGGTAACTTTTGGTGCAAACAGATGATTGGGCCTCATGAATCTATCAACCTGATCCATGATGGCTGAGTTTTGTCTTCACATGACCACTTCATACCAAAAATATATTCTGTTATGCTGGTTTTGCCCTACAGGTGTACTGTAGCAGTTCTGCTTTTTTCATGGAGAAGCCAGATATTCAAAGTTCTTCTGTTGAGAGCAAGGAATTTTTTGCTGGCATTAAGGTAATTTTGAGAGAAAATGTTTTACTTAGTGGGAATCTGAGTATTGCTACAGCAGTCAGTCGAGAAGAGTAGAAGGCACTCAGTATGTATTAATTGTGAATTAACAGCATATGTAGTTGGTTATAGTGAACCTAAATTTGTCAAAAAGCAGAAGAGTCAGAGCTGTCTCTGTGTTCATCAGGGTGCAGGAAAGCTGAATTGGCAGCTCATACACGTAGTAAAAGATTTGATTTCCAGCAGAACTCAGTTCTGAGCCCTGGTACTCTGTTATCCATTATGTTTAACTGCTCCTGCTTTTTCTGGCATGATTTTGGACTATGCCAGCAGGCTCTCCCAGCACATGGTTCACAGGATAGCCCAGACCAGGCCCCCTTCCAGCTGGCTGTGGGGGTAAGGGAAGGGTGAGGCCAACCTGGTCTGGGCTTGGAGACGAAAACTGGGACATGAGCTGTGCCATGCCACTTAGAGGCCAAGCTCCAAACTCATTGTAATTCCTGCTGTGGATATAGCTCTAGGGACCTATTTGCTGACTAGGAATGGGACCCAAATCCCAGAAACATATACTGCATGTCATTACATGTTTGGAATAGACCTATTGACTTAAGGGTTTGCCCTTCATAAAATTAAGCCTGAGCTTATGTTTCTGCAGGATCATGGCCCAGATTTATCTCATGTAAGTGTGAATGTGTAGTACACTGCAATGTGTGAATGCATTACTTTTGTTGTCCTCTGAGGCTGTGTTCAGGATTTCACCCAGTGTACAACACTCAGCTGTAGACCTCTGTTACTGATCTCTAGTTGCATTTTTGGTTATGCATCTATAGTGAGCTGTATTGTAGGTTTACAGAGAGGAACACCAAGAGAAATATGGTACTTCCAAATTCCTTTGGGGCATTGCTGCCTGGAGGTAGCTTCCCCTTTGCTTCCTCCCAGACGATGCAACTTAATGTGTTGTGGTTTAGCTTTCGGTAGTTACACAGAGAATATATTTCTGTGGTGCTTCTTACCTTCCTAGCTAGCCTTTACTCTTGCCTTTTCCTTATCCATGCCCCTTATTCCCAACTATTCAATATTATTGTATTTTTTATAACTTGTCCTTTTCCCCAGTATGCCACTGCGCTTCAGACCATCTAAATAAGACTGATGAAATGGAGCAAACCATGCACCATGCCATTCCATCTCTTTAGGTTTTTATACTGTATTCCATGCTGGTTAACAAGCAGTGCTGTAGTTTACTCTCAAAGCTTGTGTTTTAAGTATAATTTCTTCTGTGCTAGATACATCCAGAAGCATATGATATATCAGAAAATGGGAAGGAATACAGACTGGCAATAGAAAGTAGCATTCCTATTCCTTGTCCTGAGTTTAGCCAGCTTGAAAGTGACTGCAAAATCTCATTAACATTACATACTGTTGATGAAGGTAGGTATTATCCTGATTTTTTTCTTGCATTTTGTATATTTAATGTATTTTTCTGAATATTCCCACTAGTTTTGTTCTTTGGAGAAGCTGTTACATTGTAAATACTCCTGAAAATGTGAAAACAAAATATTCAGAGGCTGTATATACTGCTGCTGAAAGTATGGAAGAATGAGTCTGTAACCCATTACTTGTCAGTAGGCGGTTTTGGCAGCTATGAATACTGGACTTATATTCTTTAACTTGAATAGACAGAATGCCCAAATGCTTGCGAAGTTTATAATTTGGTTCATTTTGTTAATCTGTTGTGCTGCAGATGTTGTATGTGCAGTCAAGTCCTCATTTTTTACTAATACTACTGCCATTTTCTGCAGTACTTTCTCAAGCCCAAGTCCTGTGAGCCGCAGGAGGAGCCTTGCCTATGCAGACAACCATTTTTATGTCACATTAACGGGCCTATCGTGATTTCCATTTGTCTATCAGAATGTAAAATTCAAAACATTTTTCTTGGGTGTGTGTATGAAGATGTAGAGAGGGGGTTTTGCATGACCAAACACAAGAAAAATGCATAATTAGTTTAATTTATTAAAATATTTGTAAAGGAGTTGGTAACTATATCAACAGTAGTATACAAAATGTGTCTTACTTAGGCGAAAACTCACTAATGATGTGTTTTTATTAAAACAGGTAAAGACCAGTTAGGTTTAAACTTGGCTCTTTCTTCTTGTCATGTGGATCTTCTCCAGAAGCCCTGCAATAATGGAATCTGTAGTCAAGCTGTAATTTATTTCACTGCTGTGATAGACTTTATGAAGGATGGAGACAGAATTACCAGAATTGCAGTCGAACCTATATCCAGTGAGAATTTCCTGTGGAATGGCTATGTTCCAGAAAGCACACAGGTTGAAAATCTTCATGTTAAGCCCTGTAAACTGCCCAGAAATGTGGCTGATGTTAATGAAGCTTCTATTCCAGTTACAACTTGCTGACTCACATCAAGATTTCTAAGTGGTCAATTTTCCACTGTTTTGTTTTCATTGAATTGCTGCATTTTCATTTGAATTATTATTTAAATTTTAATGTTGACACAACAGCTGAGATTGATTAAAAGTATAATATAATATTTATTAGAGTGTAAACTAGTATCATAAGATAAATACCTGAGTTTGTCTGTTTGCTAATCTGACATTGCTTACTATGTGCTTCTTTGTTTTGAAGATTAGAGTAAAGGATCTACCCACTGCCTACTGCTACTCATTTACTGACCCTCACATAATTACATTTGATGGAAGGTAATCACTAGATTGCTGCTGTTAATTTTAAGTGTGTTGGGATTTTTTTGTAGGTGGTTTTGGGGGGGTTGATGTGTTATCTATCTGCTTATTTATTTATTTGCAATCTGTATTGGTGATTCAAGTTAATTGCAGTCTGTATTTTACATTCTTTCTTGGGCAATAAGAATAGTTATGCCAGTTATGATGATGTTTGAAATACTTGTATTTCTAAATGCAAGTTTTGGGTTTGTGACAACAGGGTGAAGCAAACAGACTATTTAGAGGAGTACACTAAGAGAGGAGTGGTTGCTCTACAGTCTGTTGACTACGAAAGAAATGTTCTTAAATATGAACAATGATAAGATGATCAATTAGCCAAAACTGTTTTAGTGCAGAAGTGTTTCCAGTCTACAACATAGTTTCCCTATTTCTGGGTGTCAGTATCTGAATCCTTGCAAGGATCAAGTTGCTAGAAATTATCAGCTGTTCATGTAACATTGTGCTGAATTCATTACTGGCACAGAAAGCAACCTATTCACTGCCATTACTTGCACATCACTGACATTCACAAAGTAAAGACAGCTTCCTTGGCCAAAGCTGGCATGGTTTTGGTATGCTTCTATCTTTCAAATTGTTTGTAATTCATGGAAGGTGTCAAAACATGCACACACTTGGGACTTATGTACTTCTGCTGAGCAGAGAATATAATTCTTCAAGCAGCACGGTGAACAGGAGGATATGTGGCCTCAAAATAAGAGTGTTCAGCCCCCAACCCCATTCTTCTCTGAAATTCACAACAGAAGGGAAAAAACAAGTTGTAATTGCTTCTCTGATAGTGCTGTGACTAGGAATAACCCCAGTAAGTTTGTTATTACTATTGTAATCTTGTGGTTCCTCCTTCGGTGGAAATTCCAGGAATGGCCTGACTGAGCATTTTAACCATCAGTGCATTATGATCAAGCTTTCTAATGAAGAAACAATTCACTGTGATGTGGTCCAGCTGGAAGCATGATGCTGAGGGGAAAGGACTTTCGTTTAAAGGATGTTGTTTGTTGCTACTTAATTTTACAAACTGAGGAAACATGTATTAAAGGAACTGTTCTTGTTGAGTCACAAGTAATCCTATGCAGTCCCAGTAGGGTAGCCATCTGCAGCTTTTCTGCTGGCCCATTATACACAAAGTAAATAGCCATTCTGCAATTAACTGTCAAATGCCATTTATAACTAAGAGGCTGTTAACTTGTAGCAAAAGCTGGGATTTTTTTTCTTTATTTCCTCCCATTCTTTCTCACCACTGAATCATTAAATTGGCTATTTTAGCCTTGCTTCAGGGAACAGGTGCCTAACCTTAAGAAAAAAAAATAAGTCCTTATTTATGGGTTATCTATGTTTTTCATCTTAAATAACTTTCAAATCTTTGTGAATAAGTGCTCCCAATCTCTGTCTTATTAAAACAGACCTTTTTAAAAGTATGTGACTTTCTAAATCATTTTGTCAAGGGTACTTACACAGTTTTCAGCAGCTGTTCCCCCCCCGCCATGCACACTGCTATTCATCTTACTGCTCCTGCTGCATAGGTGTACAGCTGTAGAAACACAAAGGCTGAGAAGTACCCCCCAGTTCCCTGACATAAGCACTGTTAAAAGAAACCCTAAAAAGACTGGCAGTGGCTTCATGGCTGTGTTTCCATTCACAACCATTGTCTACATATACTCTACTCATTATCATTCTTTTATTCCTTATTTTTCTGCTGTAAACAGGCTTTTTTTTTGTTTGTTTGTTTTTTTTTTACTTAGAGCTGCACAGAGGAAGTTTTGATGGTGCTTGTTCAGAACAAAGATACGTGTTAATTTGTTGGCTGAATTGTTTGGGTTTTCTGATGCAGCAAAAAAAGTGCTATCAAAGTTCACCAAATATTAGAAGTCTGTTATAAGATGAAGTGCTGGCATGTTATATCATTATTTTATAATCAAACTGATACCACATGCTATTCTTTTGATTCCAGGCCCTATGACAATTTTAAAAAGGGAACATTTGTTCTCTACAAGAGTACATCTCGAGATTTTGAAGTTCATGTTCGCCAGTGGGACTGCGGAAGCATTCACTACCCAGCATCCTGCAACTGTGGCTTTGTTGCCAAAGAAGGAAGTGATATAATTGCATTTGACATGTGCAGTGGTCAGCTACACGAGACACAGCCGCACTTATCAGTAATAACTAGAGACACAACAGGAAGCAATGTTCGAATTACTGAATCCTACCTAGGAAGAAAAGTAACAGTAAGTAGTAAATACTTGCTTGTGGATGCAGTGGTTAGCTCTACAGTTATTTTTACCAGTTAACACCAACTTCAGAACTAAAACATTTTTTATTTTCTGCAATTAAGCAATAGCATAATGGTTATTTTACAATCATAGTCTTTTGGCTGGTGTTTTTTGCTTGTAAGTGAAAGATGATGTCCTCGAAAGCTAGGATGTATTGACATGCATACCTTTCTTGAACCATATTGACAACCACAGAATACAGCCCTTGTGATGAAAGTGTGGTTTTCAGATGCAATATGCACTTTAGAAACCCTGATGTTCCAAAATGGTCTCTGTTTGCTCTGTTTCACTCATGCCAGTGTCACCTGGGAAGGCTGCGCATGCAGATAATGAATTATGTCAAATGACATACACAGAATTAGAAGTGTAAATGGTCTTTCTAGATAATGCAGCCCTCAGTTAAAATGTTCACATTTACTTTTATAATTTTCTGTAGCTTTTCTTTTGTAGATAGAATTGCTGTAGGACTCCACTGAACTTCCAATGAAGCAGAATGTTAAAACGAAGCCCTCAGCTGCTCTTTAGTTACTGTTGGTCTGGAAGGCAAGCCATGAAACCAGATATGATTTACACCTTGGGTTTGGCTATTGCTATAAAATAATTTTAAATATTTAAGTTTTATCTGAAGACTTCAGATAAGAAATATTAAGATGATATTAAGCAACTGAGAAATTAAAAGGATATTAGGAACAAGAAAAATTAAATTACTTGGATTTCTACTGCAAATTAATACTATAAACAGTATTTAAGTTTGCAATGGATTTTGTTATTGAGGCTTCTAGTATTTCTTTCAAGATACTTGTAGAGTTGCCTAAAATTAAGTAGTGAATATTTGAAACTATTCTGAGCTTTGTCAAACATTTGGAATCAGCTTTGCAGACAGAAAGTGATTCTATATTAAGCTACTAACACAGCGAATCATGTAGCTGAAAAGAAAGTTGAGAAAGTTGATGACAAAGTCTATCCATATTATTAGAATCATCTTTTTCCATATGTTAACATATGAAGTGTGAGCAGCCCAGCTGATATTTGGTTCTCTGTGGTTTTGCAGTCACTGACCTTCAGCAGTGATGCCTGTTAATGGTGGAAGCAGTTTGTGGACCTATAATGCACCACCTAGCTGCCTGCTAAGGTTGAGATGTATAGGGGTTTTATTTACAGGGCTTCATGAGAAGAAACAATGAAATTTGTCAGCTCCAGAATACTTAGATCAAGAATTTGATGGGATGTCTTCATATGCCTGTTGTTTTCCAATTACTCCTTGCCAGCAAACGTATCACGTTCTATTAGGTAAAATAAAAATGTCTCTTGTGATGATATCATCAATCTCATTTTAGGTTTTGTTTTCTTCTGGTGCTTTTGTTCGTGCTGATGTGAGTGAATGGGGAATAAGCATAACACTGAGGGCACCCAGTTCAGATTACAGACATACAGTGGGACTCTGTGGCACCTTTGATGGAAGTGCAGAGAATGACTATCACACCACAAGCGGGGTGGAAATCCCAAACCATGCTGATGTTCCTTACTCTTTCATTAAGGAATGGAGGTAACAAAATACTTCTGTTTCAATCAAATGTCATCATTTTTTGATTCAACCTTTTCTTCATGTTCTTAAGAACCTGTCAAAAAAAAAAAAAATAGAAAAAATCTAAGTTTTTAAGTTAATGCTAGAATGTTATTGTAATATTCCAGAATGAATTAAAAATTGAAACTGAAGTGCCAAAATGGTATTTAAATAGTAGAGGTAAGATTAGTTTGAGTAGGTTTTGAACAAAGTATCAAGGTATAAAGAAAATATCAATTCTTAGTTCTTCAGTCATAAGTTACTGTCATTGTTTTGTGATTTAACTGGTCTTTAAAAATAGCTGTACGCTGCAGATTCTGTGATCTATGACATACGAAATAACAAAAAGCAAAACAGACATCACTGTTTTACTGAAACGATGAAAATTGTTCAGATACAGTTTCATCTTTTTCTTTCTTCTCTAGAATTTCACCAGGAGACAGCCTGTTTGATAAGACACCCGCTTCTTTAACATCTTCTAGAAAAATGGTTTTTTGTGACTGTGCACTTGAAGATGCTGGACTATATAGATCAGTGAATAAACTAGAGACAGTTTCACAGTCAGAATTGTCTCTGTCTTGTAAAGAAAGTGAAAATGGTAGATTTCTTTCTTTGATACCAGGACTGGATGTCACTGCTGAGTATCTTGAGTCCATCAACCTTGTCAGAGGCTTAAAGAAACGTTCGTCTGCACGCGAAATGGACTCATCTACACTTCTGCAGAGGGAGGATAATCAATCCAATCTTCATAAAACTTCACTAGTAAATACACGCGTCTCTGCCGCTTCAGTGGGAAATACTGGTGTAGAAAGAGAAGGAAATTCAAGCTCAGGCATTAGAAGAAATTCTCACCGTTACAGTAGTAATCTTGACAAAAGTCAATCTGTTACAAGTAGGGGGAAGCGCCAGAACTACTATGAATACCATCCGGTATTTCTATTCCAAAGTCTTAGCCAAACAGACTTAGAAGGATATAGTTATTTTTTTCCAGAGGACTATGCCACTGACACAGACCAGAAGTTTCTCCCTTCTTGGCCCACACCCTCTGGCCTCACAGAGCCTAGCGCTTTGCTACTATGCCAGCAGGCAATAGCTAATTCCAGCATAGGAAGATCTTGCAGTGGACTTCTTGGCCAGCGAATAGAGGATGCAGTCAATATGTGTGTTAAAGATTTGCTGCTGAAAGATGACCTCACTTGGGCAGAAGCTTCCTTAGCTCTTCTAGAGAATGAATGTGAGAAAAGAGTTTTAGAAGAAATAAATTACAACCAGCAGGAACTTGAAGGGTCAGTTGAGAGCCTACTTACAGCATTAAAATGTCCCCGTCTCTGCAGTGGTAATGGGGAATGTACAGAATGGGGCTGTGCATGTTTTCAAGGCTACAGCTCATATGACTGCAGCATACTGTCTGGTAAGTGGGACAGAAAAATGAGATTTACTTAACAATGCTCTCAGTGTTTCTGCAACATGCATTTATTTTACAGCCTTTCTCTCTGGCTATTGTATGCCAAGAAGGGTTCCCTACAGTGGCTCTGTTCATTGTCCAGCAAGATCCATTTTAATACAGCCATAATTGTTTTCTATTCAGTGCTCTTATTTCTGAAGGGAAAAACATGGGCTTAGTTTCTAGTATGTCAGATTTTAAAAATTTACCACTCAGTGTGTTTGCAATCCAGAGTATTTCCCCAAGAAATCAGCAATGTTTCTGCATGCTGTCTTCTTCAGGGAAGATCTGACATATTCAACCATTCCCTAATTTTTTATAGTCTATGTGATTATTTACTGTAAGTGGGATGTTTTTCTCTCTGGTGATGTTACATCTCTGTAAGCTAACTGTTAGTTACGGTGGGAGTAGAATTGATGGTGAAGAAAAAAGTACAACAAAGAGAGCTGGACAAGTTGGTTTTATTATGGGTCTGGGTTTTTTTCCACTAAATAAGACAGTAAAAATTCAGTAAGCAGGTATTCAACATCTTTGTCGGTGACATGGACAGTGGAATTGAGTGCGCCCTCAGCAAGCTTGCCGATGACACCAAGCTGGGTGGTTCGGTTGATACGCTGGAGGGAAGGAATGCCATCCAGAGGGACCTTGATACACTTGGCTGATGTCAACCTGATGAAGTTTAACCATGAGAAGCACAAGGTCTTACACCTGGGATGGGGCAATCCCAAGCACACATACAGGTTGGGCAGAGAAGAGATTCAGAGCAGCCCTGCAGAGAAGGACTTGGAGGTGTTGGTTGATGAGAAAATGAACATGAGCCTGCAGTGTGCGCTCGCAGCCCAGAAAGTCAACCATATCCTGGGCTGCATCAAAAGGAGTGTGACCAGCAGGTTGAGGGAGGTGATCCTGCCCCTCTACTCTGCTC